>BSSO01004928.1:0-13793 GCA_030267885.1 Mesembryanthemum crystallinum | reverse complement strand
TAAGAAAAGAGTACAATGTCTCAAATACCCCTACTTTTGAGGGTGGGAGGAGAGAGAGGGGATTGTGGGTGTGGGGAGAATATGAGGGTAAACTTGTGACTTTTGTGAAGTTAGTCCAAAAAAGGAAATGCCTAACACATTTTGAGTCGTACCAAAATGGAAAATGCCTAGCACATTTTGAGTCAGAGGGAGTATATTGGTTTGCTAGATTTTTGTGCCAATCCTTTTGTGTCAACTGCTGTGCATTTGTCGTAAAATCCAAACTTGAAATGATAAAATACCTGGACAACAGAAAATATATCCAGTAGGGCAGAATATGTTCATGAATGCTACATACCTAAATAGTAAACATATCCACACAAAACATTTATTGAAAAGTCAGAAATTACTTAGTTACATATTTTCTAACAGATATTACATGTTGGAAATTTCAAAACTAGAAATGATGAAATTCCTTCAAGGAAAATACCCAAAAGCAGCTATGATCTCAAAGTTTGTGACCAAATAAATGCAATTTAATTGGCAAAGCGATGAAACAAACAACGATTGTTGTGCTTTTGTGATTCATCACTTAGAAGACTTCAAAGTGGAAGCATATACAGAGCCTAACTTGGGAAAGGTAAAACTAAATCAATTATTTTCTTATAATTCAAGTTTATTCACTCATTTCAATAATTGTTTTTCTTTTTCTTTTTCCTTTTTTTTGCCACCTCTGCAGTTTATGGTAATGAGATACTTGAGAACAAGGACGTGCTCAAGACTTGTTGATAGTGACTTGAACAAAGAAAGATAAAGGTTGCTTCAAAAAGTGAAGGAGTTTCATCAAAAAAAAGGTTGAAGTGAAGCTGATGGTTGTTGAAGAAAAGAAATAAAAGAATGCTGAAAAAAGAACAAAAAGAAGAAGTGAAGATAAATGTAGTACCAGATTTCTATAGTGAAGTACCATTTTAGAATAGTGAAGTACCAGTTTTAATACTTCAATCTAGTTAACTTTGTTATAGGACAAGTGTGTTTGATTACATTGACAATTTAACATGAATTGATATTAGTATCAGTATCATGCATTTTTTTTTTGACAATTAAAATAAATTTTATTAATTACCAAATGGAGAGTTTAATACAGTATAGCTATAAAAGTAAATCATACTAGCCTATCATATATCTAGCATCAGTAGTGGAACCACACCCACCTTCTAGGAAGGGTTGCATGGTCCCCCTGCATCATTTTCTTATGATAGGCACCAACAAAACAAACAACATTCTCAAACAGACTCATTACAATCACAAACTATTAAGAGATTCTCCTATCTTCTTAAAATTCTGCCCTCTAATACAAGTAGCTAGCTGTATTTCTCTAATGAGGTGTTGTTGAGTCCTTTGGGTGTCTTGAAAGATCCTATAGTTTCTTTCCAGCCAAATGGTGTAGATACTCTGTGCAAAGGCAATCACCATTGCTCCAGCTTTCCCTGTGTCTCTTCTAGCCAATTTACACATGAATATCCATTCCTCTTCCCAGCAGACTGCACTTGTATTGATGTTGAACCACTTCTTGATGTTCCTTAAAATATCACATGTAACTGAACAATCAAAGAAAATATGAGGAATATCTTCATTATCTTGACCACAGAATATGCATAGAGGATCCAACTGCATCCCCCATTTATTAAGGGAAGTTTTGGTTCTTAGTCTATTATGAAGAGTGAGCCAAAGGATGAAAGCTGTCTTAGGACTAGGAAGGTTTAAGCAAGTTAGACTCTTCCATTGAACATTAGGGACAGGTCCTCTGATCTTCTTGTAGGCAGCCTTTATGGAGAACTTTCCATGTTTTAGCACTTCTTTCCAGTCACCAAGTATAGCTCTGAATTTCCTCATTTGGAATATCTTTTTTATAATCCATAAAGCTTGAGATGAAGCTTCCATGGACCATATATCTCTTTTGCCAATGAAATAACTGTGCATCCAAATAATCCACAATGTATCCTTTTTTTTCAGCAAGAGCCTAGAGGAGTTTGCAAAGAGCAGATTGATTCCATATTTTGATATTGATTACATTTAGCCCCCCAGCTCCTTTAGGTACACATATTTTCTCCCATGCTATTAGAGCTCTTCTAGTAATATGAGCTTCACCTTACCACAGAAAGCTCCTATAGGCTGCTTCAATCAGTTTAATAACTTTGCTTGGAAGGATGAAGAGTTGGGACCAAAAAGCTTGGATCCCTAAAATAACAACCTTGATCAACTGTATCCTTCCTACATAAGTGAGGAATTTTGCAGTCCATGTGTTAATTTTGCCAAGAATCTTCTCCAAGAGTGGTTTACATTGTATTACAGTTAGCTTCTTTGTTGCCAGCGGCACTCCCAAATACTTAACTAGTAGCTCAGCTTCCACATACCCCAAACTGCTTAGTATAAGTGTTTTGTCAGCATGATTCACCCCACCAAAGAAGACTTGACTCTTGTTCAAATTTGCTGTAAGACCAAAGGCTGCCAAGAAGTGTTGAAATTTTCTTTTTATAGCAGTGTAATGGACATGGGGTCTCCTCTTGAAAATAAGAGT
The DNA here is from genome assembly GCA_030267885.1 of Mesembryanthemum crystallinum. Classification (NCBI taxonomy): domain Eukaryota; kingdom Viridiplantae; phylum Streptophyta; class Magnoliopsida; order Caryophyllales; family Aizoaceae; genus Mesembryanthemum; species Mesembryanthemum crystallinum. The sequence continues at coordinate 11,236 of BSSO01004928.1, read as the reverse complement.
AGATCATCTGCAAAACAAAGGTGAACTATCCCCAACCTTTGACATTTTAAAATGGAAATTGAAGTTAGGGTCTTCAGAAAGTGTAGCTAAAACTCTATGGAGGTATTCCATTACTAGAGTGAACAAGTATGGAGAGATTGGGTCTCCTTGGCGTAGACCCCTTTTAGCAGGAAAAGCATCAATATACACTCCATTAATGATGATTGAATAAGAAACTGTAGAGATACATACCATAACAAGGTCAATGTCTCTGGTTGGAAACCCCAATTCTTGCAAAATTTGCTGAATGAAAACCCATTCAACTGAATCATATGCTTTTTGAAAATCTAACTTCACCATACACCTTGGAGAGATAGCCTTCCTGTTGTACCCTTTCACAAGTTCATGGCTGAGTGTTATATTGTCACTAATACTCATTCCAAGAACAAAACTAACTTGAGTGTTGCTTACAACAGAATCAATAACTAGCTGAAGTCTAGAGGTGAGTATTTTGGATATAATTTTATAAAGAACTCTGCAACAAGAAATAGGTTGATATTCCTTTACTGAGGAGGGGGAGCTCACCTTGGGAACCAGAGTTACTACTGCTGTGTTTATGTTGTGAGGCATGTGTCCTGTATAGAAAAAATTCTTGACTGCAGTACAGATTTCTTCACCCAGTATGTGCTATGAACTCTTGAAATTTTTTGCATTGAAGCCATCTAACCCCGGAGCTTTATTATCATCAATGTCAAAGAGGGCCCTTTTGATCTCTTCTGAAGTAACTGGAGCAATAAGTAGCTGTTGCTATTGGTGGGACAAGCATTTCCCTTTCTTCATGATCTGGATATCAACACTTTCGAGAGTTATTGTATTAGAACCCATAAGATTCTTGTAGAAGCCAATAATTTCCTCATTTATCTTCTGAAAAGATGTTAGTCTATCCCCTCTATCATTTATAATAAGGTGATAGTACTTTTGTTTCTCCTCTCAACCATCTGTGCAAAGAAAAACTTTGTGTTGGCATCACCCTCAGTGATCCATTGAGCTTTAGCTTGCTGTTTGTAAAGATTTTCTAGAATAGCATCCCATTTTTCTAGTTCCCCACATAATTCTTTCTCTCTGGTCACCTGATCAGGGGTGCAGTTGTGTTGCATAGCCTGTTGATGTGCCTACAGATCATCTCTTGCTTTGTTTGCTCTTTCTTCAATGTTACCAAACTTTGTACTGTATAGAATTTTCATAGGGTCTCTACATCTGTACAAGTTCTTCCATATATGTTGAAGAGTAAGTGCAGGGCTTTGCCAGTGCTACTGAATCAAAGTATTGAGTTCTACATGCTCAGCTAGAATATTAACAAACCTGAAAGGTCTTTTCCCTAGTCTCACATTACAGGACAGATCTACATATATAGCAGAATGGTCAGACCACAAAGGCTCATCAATAATAGCAGTGAGAGCACCAAATTTAATTTGCCAAGCAGAGTTACAAAGAGCTCTATCAATTTTACTACTTACATGGCCATTAGACCATGTATGGTATCTCCCACATGATTTCACTTCACTGAGATTAAGACAGTCAATACAGTTCTGGAAGTCCACTATCTCATTGTAAGTTATAGCAGCTCCATGCACTCTGTCTTTAAGAGAGAGAGAACAGAATTAAAGTTCCCACTTATAGACCAAGGGGTAGTGATAGAGGTTCCCACATTCTATAGTGTAAGCTTTCCTGCTCTCAATAGAATTAAGCCCATAAATCACTGTAAAAAAAAGAAGGAAATAGAGGAATATCTACAGGTCACCTTGCAGTGTATCAGTTGTTCATGAGAAAGAAGAATTTGCAAATCCACCATATCATCTTTCCAAATAACCCAAATCATGCCATTAGGTGTTGTAGAATGATTGAAATGAGACTCCTAACCAGCAACCACATTATGAGAAATTGTATCAGCTTTATTTATTTTAACTCTAGTTTCAATAGCACCACATACTGAGAACTTATTCTTCTTGATATATTTCTTCAACTCTCTTTGTTTGAAGGGTTTGTTAATACCCCTCATATTCCAAGTCCCTATTCTCATTTATTTGGAGGAAGATTGTCCTTACCACTCAAAGGCATGTTAGGGACAATCTGTTGTATAATTGGATCTTCAAGAACCTCAAATGAGTTGGACAGAGCAGTCACATGTTCAGGCTGAAATCCTATAGATGCATTATATATAGTTGGTACCCTGCCTCATCACTACTGGACCCCCAATTGTAATTTTCTCCTTTGAGCTTTCCCCCACCTCATAAATTTGAGTTGCAACCCCTTGTCTTACTGATGTATCAGGTATAGAAGTGCTTATGTGCTCAGATTCCACAGGAGGTGGGTTTTGTGGCTTGTTGATCACCCATTTTTGCTGAAGCTTTTTTGGAGCAGGGTTAGGTGGTTTTGTGGGCTTAGTCCGGAGTGTAGTACAATTGTGACCAAATTTTAGACATGTCTTACAAAATTCTGGCCTCCACTCATAAATCACCTTTTAATCAAATTGCCTCTTATTAGAATCAAGGATAGAGATGGATGAAGGGAGTTCTTGTGTAACATCTATTTCAATGAGAACTCTGGCATAGGAAACTCTAAGATGTTTTGAAGTACACTCATTTCATAGAGGGGATTACCTAAGCCACTTGTAATTCTACTCAAAGAGTCTGTACTCCAATAATGCAATAGCAAGTTAGGGAGGGTAGCCCATAAAGGTAGGACTATTAGAAATTCTTCTCTGAAATTGAAATCCGGGGACCAAGCTCTCATAATGATAGGCATGTTATTAATAAAGAACGGGCCTGTGTAAAGAATAGAATCTCTGTCTTGTAGGGTTTCAAATTTTGCTATAAAAAAACCCCCTCATCACGGAGAAACAATTTTGGTTTGGTCACATTAGGCCACAATTTTGCAATATATTTATCCATGAAAGTAAAAGTAGGCTGTTCTCCAACAACATAGAGCACAATTGCAGATTTCCATAACATATGTTGTTTTTTGACATCTTTATCAAGTTCAGCAACTTTAGCACCATTTTGAATAGCAGGAGGAATGAAATTTAACGACATACCATGAGCTGCATTCCGGTTATTTGCGAAAAGTTCGAACCTGGGTTCGTACAGATTGTTCTCCATCTAGAGTCTCTAGTTGTGCATTCTTTGACAAATCCAACTTCCGAGCAGTGTTAATCTCCGGCGAAGCCATTTCTGTTTGCACTCCTGCACTAAGCGTGCTTCTAATTAGTTGTGGGCTAGGGTTATTCAATGGAGTAGCTATTTCCTCCAATTTCTCCTTATTCGCATCTTTTGGGGGTTCTGAACGATTGCTAACTGAGCTACCTATCACGAGTAATGGTGTACCGTTCCCATGTCCACCTTTCTTCCCTCCTTTACCCATCTTGCCACCCTGACTCGGTGGCGGCAGCCGCGGTGCTTGCGGTTGTCGTCAGTGAGAGAGGTTTTAGAGAGAAGTGTTAGTATTATGCATTTGGATACCATTTTTATCAATTGCAGTACCAGTATTATGCTTCTGGTTACTACTTCTTTGGCAATCTATATATTTTATCAATTATTGGTATTCTTTCACAGTTATATTGCCTAGAGTACCGGAGTTTGATTCTACAGTACCACATACTGGTATTCAATTAATGAATTAGTGGTATAACTTTTTGGTACCTTTACACTGATATAATAGTAAATGAAATGTTGTACAAATAGCTGGTATTCTAATCCAAAAACTTTGGCTCTAAAGTACCAGATTTTAAAAGACAAACACCAGTTGCTACTATCTAAACACTAGTTTTTTGAATTCTAGCTAAACTATAAAGAAAGCATTCAAAAACAACTATCTTATACAACTATGTCTTGAAACAAAAACTAAAAGATTCAACATTAAACTATTAAACAGTACCATAACTAAATATTGAACTCCATTACATCTAGGAAAATGGTTTAGATATACCACTTTTTGCACTTGAAGTACCAAATTCAATTCCACACGTACCAGTTCCTTAAAAAAGATGAAGTAAACTAAAATCAAATCAATGGAACAGTAGGATGAAGAAATAGTCTTCACTACGGAGTTGAGTAGCACCCAAACTCTTGATGATATAACAGAATTTTCAAAATGTTGTCAGTTGGATGATATTACATATCTATAATGTTTTGTGCATCTCCTCCATCAAATAGCCTTCATTTTTAAACGCGTAACATAATTCAAATGATCCTTCAAAGTGTGACCTACTTCCCAGACACTCCCTGCTTCATGAGCCATAAAATTGAAAGATTGATCGAGTAGCACCCAAACCATCTTCCAAGGAGCTGCAATAACCTCGCTTTTCTCAAAACTTATTTGTCTCAGGATGATGAAGATGACTCCACTCAAGCCTTGTGAGAAGATGTTTGTGACCTATAACATGGTGAATAACCTCAAAAACACTATCATGATTCAATTTTACCCTCACTCCTACCTTACAACTAGTTCAGGTAACGACACTTTTTCTCTTCTTTTTATTCGAATCAGAAGCACCAAAATTTTCCTAAATCTGTAGAAGAACAAACATAATACTTCTTCATAGCATAATCTTGAACCGTAGTAGACGTCCTAGTACAATGTCCCAACACTAAACCCCAAAGGACGAGCATGACTACGAGTAACACATTTATCTCATGAAGAGTTGGCATTGCAACACCAACCAAACACATCCACATCATCAATACTGGATCCTAGAAAAACAGACATATACAACAGGTACTCAGTTAAGATATTATGGTACTACAATAAAAGAATATGGTACCCTAAGATGGAAAACTGGTACAAAAACAAAACATTAACAAAAATTGCTGCAGATAATAATTATGTACAATATAACAAAGATTGGTGCTGCAACATAAAACATGGCACTACAAAACAGACACTTTGGTAGCAAGAGGTGAAAAAGTGGTAGGTAGAGAATTCACAATTACTGGTACTACAAACAGACACTTTGGTACCAGAAGGTGAAACACTGGTACAAAAATAACAAAAGCAAAAAATGAAAAAAATAATGCTAAAGCTAATAAAAATGTACAAATATGAATAAAAACTGGTCTACAAACTAAAATTACTGGTACCTTAACATTTAAAGCTAGTACTCAAATAAAACATAAAAATAATACTATAAATCATCAAAATAAAATTGTAGAGCAAAAATTAAAACACGAGTACAAAGCAAACAACATCAAGCACCATATTAAGAAAATTGAAACAAAAATAGCGAAGAATTTCACCTCCAATAATCAAATCACCAGCTACTTGAAGCTCCTTAGCCTTAGAAATAGATTTAGCAGTAACTAGAATTTCCATAGCATCTACAAAACGAATTTGAAGCATGAAAACAAAAAATTAAAAATCAGTGTGTTACAAACACATTACAAACGAATCTACATAATCAAATAGACATTGTAATCAAAATCGAAAAAACAAAATCAAACAACAAATCACATACCTAAGTTAGTGCAGTATTGAAATCCGTAAGCCAAAAATCGCGAAGAATAGAGACGCGTGCAATTGCAAGCAATGCATCAAAACAACGAGTAAAGAGAAGATCACACACATTAAAATCGATTCAGATGAAGCAATGGCGGTTCAAATGAAGCAGACGCAAAGAATTTTGAATGAGAGAGTTGTTCTCTAATTCTTGAAGAGAGAGAAAAAAAAGAAGAGAGAGAATTCATGTCTAGGTCGTGAGGAGAGAGAAAAGGGAGGAGAGAGAAAATTGCCTTAAATTGAGTGTAGGGATTATATAGTTGATCGATGACATCAGCATGACATCAGCCGCCTTATTTAAGGCTTAGAGAAGGCAGTCTCATATGAGAATTTTTGTTTATTTTTTTTATAAATTCTCCTCGCTCTACAAGATACAATCTTTTCCTATGAGTATGCTTATATCATGAGTTTTATTTGGAAATATGCAAAGTTATATAATTTAAATTCATTTTACTCAAAGACGTTTAAAGACTATAAAAATAAAGAATCTTATGGTAAGAAGTGCTGCAAGTTTTCAATGTAACATTGCTCATAGTAAATTAGTGTTGCAGACATCGTGTGGACTTTGGTCGGATGATACTGTCATGCATGAGGCATCTTTTTTTTCATGTTTTTGATAGGAGCCGTGAGGTACAAAAGCTGTTTATATCCCATTAGCATTTATATGACAAACATACCTGATAATGTTAGTCATATTAAACTGATTATAGTTTCAGTGAAATTCAAATACCAAGGTTTATTGAAGTTCAAAGCTCCTTTTTTTAAAAAAAAAAAAAATACTTCAAATATTTTTTGAGATTTGTTGTTTGGTGCAACAAAGGGTGATTTTCAGTGAGGTATACGAAGATTTGGCTAAGATACAAATAGGTGTACTGACGTTTTAATAATTACACTGGTATAAAACTTTTCTAAAGTTGAGTGTAAATGCTAAATCTAGTGATCGAAGGAAGGGAAAATACCAAATGTCTCTGTAATAGGCGGGACTTTTCTCTCCTACATGACACTGAATGGGGGTATTTTGCTCAGAAATCAATTTATTTGAGCTAAATTTTGAAACTCCACTGTCATGTCATCTTTGAGTGGCCGAAAAGTCATTGGAGTATATCTTAGTGTAATTATTGAATCGACAATATACCTATCTGTATTTACGCCAATCCTCAGTATACCTCATGGAATGGCATCGAAGCACTGAAACTAGCCACCTTATATATATGAATGGCATCGGGGTCTTTGTTCAAGCAAACCTTATAGGAGGACTCCAAGAGGGAAAACATCATCATGTGCTACTAGCGGCAACTAGAACAACCCTTACATACGTCACACAAAGAACTAAAAGAATGATTCCTCAGGGAGATAACAGTTTGAATTTGATGAAGAAGAAGGTAATGTGACCTGTCGTTGATGGTGGGAGCCTTACCTTTGGGAGCACCCGTTGTTGCGTTTAATTCATATATGATAGATAGTTTCATCACAAGTAATTCTAGTTGCAACTGCAGTAGTTGTCTTTCCCCTACTGTGCTTACGAAACCAACTAACTTCATAATCCCATACTTCAGCTTGCCTGTAAAGACCAAGCCATCTCAGAATCTTCTCCCAAACAAGTCTAGATTAACTACGGGAGAAGAAGAGGTCCTTCATGTCCTCATTTTGCAGATGACAAAAACGACAAAGAGGGTACACCAATAGCCCCCAACTCATCAATTTATCTTTTGTTCTAATCTTTTGATATAGAGCCAACCAACAACAAAAAGTAGCTTTAGGGGAAGCTGGCCTTGTTCCTACAGGGAATTCCTGTCCGAGGAACTTTTGCGGTTTGGCCCTTTAACAAGAATTTTGTAGCCCCAATAGAGAATTTTTCACTTTTCATCACCTGATCACAACTTCAAATGACATTCCAGTGCTTTCTCATGTCAAAGTCTTCCTCACAACCCATGAGGATTACTAAAGATTTGAGCAATCAACCAATCAGCTTTCTTTATGTAGTAGGTATGAACCCATCTAACCCATAAGTTGTCTTTTTTTTTGAGCTTATAACCCAATGTAGCTTGATTATAGCAGCAGCAGCAATCCACACTTTTAAATAAATGAGGTTTAAACGCCCTGCACTCTTTGTGATAACAGCCTCAATTAAATGTCTTCCAGCACATGAAAGAAGCTTAGCTGTCCATGCTCTCAACCTTGTTGTCATTTCTCCACTAACACTTGACACTGACTGACCTTTAATTTTCTAGAAGAAAGAGGGGTACTCCTAGATACTCATAGGCAATTCTCCTTGTAAGTATCTAGTCGTAGTTAGGGATAGCTTGTTGGTCAATATAGTTCACCCCACCAAAAAATACTTGGCTTTCACCAAGATTTGCTCTCAAGTCAGAAACAACTAAAAATTTCTCAAATTGCGCAGAAAGAAGCTGGACTGAGATAGGATCCACTCTGGCAAATAGCAGTAAGTCATCTCCAAAGCTCAAGTGCATAATGTTGAGTTTGCTGCAGGCGGGCTGATAATTGAAATTTGGTATCTCCTTAAACCCCTTAAAACATCTATTCAAATACTCCATAGAGATGACAAAGACATAGGGGGGAGGGGATCCCCTTGTCTAGGTCCCTTTCTAACTGAGACGAATTCAGAAAACTCCTCATTGATGATCACTTCATAGCTGACTGTATGATGCATTGCATTATCCAGTTCATTACTCTAGCAGGAAAAACCAAAGACCCTAAGTACAAACTTGCTTTATAAAACACCATTCAAGTGAGTCATGGGCTTTTTGCAAATCAATTTTGATCCTAAACCTTGGAGATAGATATTTAATATCATAGCCTTTGATAAGCTCGTGTCCAAAAGGATATTATAAGCAATAACCCTCCCTGGTATGAAAAAGGTGACTGAGAAGCCCTAACCAAATCACCAATATTACCTTGAATTTTATTTGTGAAGACCTTAGGAATGATCTTATGGAGGGTTGTATAGTAGGCAATAGGCCTATATTGATTCACAAATGTGGGGTTTTCAATTTTACAACTAAAGTGATAGTAGCATAGTTGACAGCTTTATGCATGTTCCTAGTTTCAAAGAAATGCTTCACATCATCAATTACGCCATGTTTAATAAAATACCGGGATTGCTTGAAAATTTAGCAACTAAACCATCAATACTTGGGTCGTCCATAGAGAAGACAACTTTTCTAATTTTCTCTTTAGTGATATCAGCATTCAAAGCAATCTGTTGATGATGAGCAAGGGAAGATCCTTTACTCATTATTGTAGAGTCAACTTAAGATAGAGAGGATGTAGTAGAACCCATCTACTCGTTGTAGAAGCAAAGTATTTGTTCACGAATCTCATCAGGTTTTGATAATCTCTTGCCTTGGCTATTTATCAAACAAGTAATGTGGCTAAGAATTTTCTTTGCTGCCATGGATGCAAAGAAACATATTGTATTATCATCTCCCTCCTTCAGCCAAAGGGCGGCCTTGGCATTTTACTTGCAAATTTTTAGTGTTGTAGATTAGACCATTTTCAAGATCCTTGAGATGGTTGATCTCTTGACTACATACTCGCGGATTAGTGCGAACTCTAGCAAGCTGTTGTTGAATGCCACTGAGCTTGCTTTCAGAAGCCTCTAACCCTCTTGTCAACGCCATTTTTAATCTGTTGTCATGAGTTCTTTAAGGGGCCCTTTACAGTTCTTAAGTTTGCACAAAACTTTGTGAATAGGGTTTCCCTGGACTTCATGAGACCAAGCTTCTTGAATAATCATCTTAAACTTTAATAACCATCTGACACATACATTAACCAATTTGAAAGGTCTAGTTCTGATATGAGCTGCAACTTCCATATTGAACATAATAGGAGAATGATAAGAGAAGGGTGTATCACCAAATCCAGCAGCCATATGACCATAGGTGGAGCACCATTTATCATTTCCAAGTGCTCTATCAATCTTGCTACAAATAGTCATATTGGTTCAAGTATAAAACCTGCTCACCATTTTAATCTCAAAGAGAATATTTTGATCCATGAACTATTGCAAATCAATGGTTGAATAGGGGCCACGTGAATTCTATCATCATTATGAAGCATTGCATTATAATCACCACATAGAAAGCCAGGGAGAATTTACAGTAAGGGCAATATTATTAAGTGCACCCTATAGAAACTTCCTCTCACCAACAGAATTACAGTCATACACCAAAATAAATTCACAATTAAAGTTTAGCATCTAGCTCTGCACACCATAGTTAATGAATTGTAGGTGTGTAGCAAGAATACTAACATCAACCTTAGTAGCTTTACAAAGAGCCAGATTAATCCATTCAAAGCATGTGGGTAGTTGTGAGCAAAACTCCACCCCCTCTTCAACTTATTCACAATTGGAGAAGCTTTATGTTGCTCTACTCTAGTCTCCAAAATACCAGCCAACACAATTTTATTCTTCCTCAAGAAAATCTTGAGTTCTTTTTGTTTGAAAGGCTTATTCAACCCTCTCACATTCCTACAAACTTCAATTCATGATGAGGTGGAGGTTGCCTCTCCATAGATTCAATTTGTTCCACAATTTCCTAAAGGAATTACTAGTTTGAATTATATCTCTAATCATGTCCCACAGTTACACTATGAAAAGAACCTTGTTTGTGAATAATAGGACCAGAAGAAGCAACTGTTCGAGTAACCAAGCTCTCTGTACGTATTTCAGTCTCAACCACATGTGGCCGAGTTGGTTCTATTTCCTTCTCAGTCTCAAGATCAACTTCATTATCTTGAATGGGAATTCCATCAGCATCAGCCTCAAATAATTTCCCTGTAACAATCCAGACTTTCTTATTCTTTTTAGATTTAATCTTTTTACCATCTGAGCAGGTTTAGTTTAAGGGGGAGGTTTATCGCAATCATATCCCAATTTAAGGCATTTCATACAAAAATCAGGTTTCCAGTCAAAAGCAACTGGTTGTTCAAACTCTCTTCCAGAGGGATCCTTCACAAGAACCACCTCAGCTATAGGCCGAGTTACATCTACCTCAGCAAAAACATGAGCAAAGGAGTTACGCATTTGCTTATTAGTGCATTCATCAGCATATATATGGGTGTCCCTAGGGCACAAGCAATGCGACTCTATGGACAGCGGCTCCCTGGGAGACTTAGCGCCCCACAAAGGATTGGAATGGATGGTGCGTGCATATGATGGGCCGCTAGCGAGCTGTGTTAGCATGGTGTTTTGGATGCTTTTATGATTTGAAATGTCGTAACGTCGCTTATCATGTTTTGTTCGATTATTAGTTGGGGGACTATGCTTAAGACAACACCACCATATTTTAGGCAATATGGAACTGCTTAATAAAGGGCTTGAACACGAATATCTAGAAAGAGATATCATGAACAAGCCGCCTTTGTGCCCCATTCCCGGATGGGGAAGAACTTCTCAGGCTCAATGGGAGATTGGAGTTCGGGTGTGTGAAGTCTATTCAAATGGATCAAAAGTTTTGTCATTGTATTCACACGATGCTCAACATTTTAGCCCGATTTCTAGCTTATGTCTAAGTGATTTATGCAAGTAATTGATAGTCAAGTGATCATGAGATTCATTTCATACTCGATAAATCTACAGACAAGTAATTCATGTCAACGAATCACATGATGAATATTATCTAAGAGTTAATCATGATAATAAACATGTTATGCCAAAATGGAAAAGAAATAAAAAAAGGGTGGA
>BSSO01004927.1:0-13796 GCA_030267885.1 Mesembryanthemum crystallinum | reverse complement strand
TTAAAATTGATTTTTAATTCAATTAAACTCAAGATTCTGATTTTCAGGACCAATGTGCCAAAGTTGTTCATTTTTAATCCCATCCTGACTCACTTAAGTTTTAAGAGACCAAGTTGTCCAATAGTACTTACTTAAAAGACCTATTTGGTGATTCGGGGATAACTTATTCATTAAGGAGTTAATTGAATTATGTCCTTTATTTTACTTGTTTTTAAAAGAAATACATATATCCCATGGACCATATATGCATTGAAAAGAGATCTTTGGGTGCTAATAATAGCAAAGTCTCCTCTTAAGGCCCATCAAAAAGTTATAGGCCTTCTGTCATGACTCATACATGCATGAATAGAACTCCCCACTCTAGCTAGTTGATTGGATCAAACTTTAGTTTGTAAAAAATTGTACAACAGCAAAGACTTGTCTCTATCCTTCAAACCCACCTTCTATGGTTACTTAATGGATAAGTACTCTCTATATAGACAATAATAACACCAAAAATGTGCATAAAAATAATGAATGGACAATTTCACTTTAGACAAACTTTCTTACATAACATCATTCTTTTAGCAAATGGTGGGCATTTTTCTTCTTCTTCCTGTTTTTTATTATTTAATTGATACAGAAAGTGCATGCATGAATCAATTAATTATATGTGCCAAAAAAAAAAAAAAAAAATCCTTGAATGGACTAGCTAGTTTCTTCCTTTTGCTAGTTAGTTACTATGAGTCTGTGTGCATATGTGTTATAATAGGCCCTTTTAGGGTTCTCCAAAGACAAATGCAATGCATTGCATGTCATGATCATTGTCACATACAGTCCACATCATTATATATGTTGTCTTATCATTTTTCTATCACTTTGGTGCATGCCAAATGTTGTTTCATTTTCTTTTCGCTTTGTTCATACAATTCTTCTTCTATCACTTTGTTTTGATTAGGTATCCAATTAATCCAAAGGTCTTTGAATTATCTCAAATCCCAACTCTATACTTTCTAGATCATTTCAATCATAATTGTCTCCTTAAATAATTTAGAAACTAAAGTTGTACATGTATTTGATGGGCTTAGCTTCAGCTCAACTTGATACATTAAATAATTTCAATCATAATTGTCTCCTTAAATAATAGATATATAAGTAGAAATGATCGGGTGTTAGTATAAGTGGATTAGGTATGAATCATGATTTGTTCATATATGCATTTGATGGATTGTAGAAAAAAAAATATAAAAATAAAAGATGAAATGTCATTCATTTATTCATGTAATGGATTTATACACCTTATAAGTAGTATTATGTTTATGTTTTCTATATATCTTGCAATCCTGGATATATGAACCTCATTGTTTTAGCTTTCATATGAATTCAATCATAGGGAGTGGAATCAACTTGCTGATCGTGTTGTTAAGGAGGAAAATGATAGGCATAACTTGTATTACAAAACTGTTATTAATCATTGTATTTTAGATTCCATGAGGGATGTCTAAGGGGACTTTATACCTCCGGATTTGTAAGATGAATAAACGCGTAGGTACTATTTTTATTAACAAAAAAAAAAGGGGGGAAGAAAAAGGAAGGTAAGCAAAACATCCTGCAAAATTTGAATACTTCATGTGTTAAACCAAATAGTTTTAGGCTGCATGAGATTTCCAACTATGAAAAAGGAGGAATAAAATGGTTATTTCAATAGTTTTAACTTACCAAAATAGGAATATAGTAATAACATGATTATGCAACCTAAAATGGAAAAATGTTAAAAGTGAAATGTCGGCTAATGTGAAACAAAGGGAGTATTATTAGGGCCCGTTTGGCCAGACTTCTACAGAGAAACACTTATCCATTACATTTTACTCTTCCACCACCATCTCCTCCATTTTGACTTCTAAAAAGTTGAAATGTAGCTAGAAGTAAAAGATACAATTTCAAACTTCTACTTTCTAGCCTCATTTCAACTTCTTAGAAGTTAAAATAGAGGAGTTGGTAGAAGAGTAAAATTCAATGGATAAGTACTTCTATGCAGAAGCTTAGCCAAACGGGTCCTTAGTCCGCTGAATAGTCTTTTATCCCACTAAAACTAGAAGAGATTTTGAGTAGTCTCAAAAAGATTACAAACTAATACGCATAGAGTACAATTTTCTGTTTCTTGAACCAAAAAAAAATCTTTCTTGGGAAATTTTTTTGGTCTGGTCTGCAGTACCCAAGTTTTTAACCTTTCTCCCTCATTGCAAAACACTCCACTACAGAACCAGAATGAACTTGAAATGCAAAGGGAAAACGAACCAAAAATATACATAAAAAGCACTCCTTTTCTACATTATACAAAGTACACAGTTTTCATCCTCTTGAGGCAGTATTAATCTCCCTTCACCGTTATAGTGGCGACATACAAACAAAACTATACCCCTAAGTTTCTTTGTAGCGGCAACAGCAACAGCAACAGATAAATCTTGCAGTTGCCACAGCGTCATTACTTCATCTATGTAGGGATCTATTGAAGACCAGAATTGATCTCACCGAAGAAGGGAAAGTACTCTGTGGTTACAGAAAAGGTAGAAAGAAACGTAACATCCAAAACTGCCTAAAACTTGAAATCTTTTTTCTTCGATTTCCCTTCTTTCTCCTGCATCTTCCGCTTCCTCTTTTTCTCATTCTGTTGAACAAATCGTCAAAAATTAGTAATGCCATAAATTATGAAAATTTCAGCGGACAACTATTTTCATAAAACAAGCAACAAACCTCTGCAACCATATCGCTGAAATCTTCACGCTGGCTACGTAATCTCTCCTCTTCCCTTGCCTCCTCATATCTGAAGAAGAAAACAGTGAAAACAATATCAGAGATAGATGCAAGATAAAAATTGTCAGCCAATTTAAGCACAGAAAGGAAGGAGAACAAATGATGGATTGACTTGAAACATACTTTGCAGCCAATACGTTGTCCATGGCCTCCAACTCCTCTGGTTGTAGGGACACGTCCACTTTATCTGCCTTCTGTCCTCTAAGAAGATCAACCTGTGAACAAAATTTCACCATAAAGATCATCAGACAACACACAACACGAGGTGAGTTTGAAGAACGAATTCTATATGGTTTTAAATACGCAGAATGTGATTTTCTTCCAGAACCCAAGGAAATGTACATGAAGAAAGCACTATTCAAACTGCAACACTAGTCTGCTAATCCTTTTCATGTTTCACACTAGTCTGCCATGGAACACACAATTAATAGTGCAAGCTCCCCAAGTCAAAATAACAATTTATTTCTCTTTCCAGATGCGACAGATTGACGCTATATATATGTTATAATGCCATTAGACATATGCCAAAATGGCAATGTTTTCATTTACAATGATGTCATATTTGGTGCAAATTGGACAGTTATGGATATTTATTGGAGTAGTTGTTAATGGAAAATGCCTTGAAGGCAACAGTTGACTAGGAAATGTAAATACGAGAAGTACACAGGTGGTTTTGGACCCATATATATCTATTATTCCTCTAATCATCCATCCACCCCCCTCCGAATAATCAGAACCAGGAACGTAGTTTCGTATCTTATTGTACTGACAACATTTCATTTAGACCTACTTACTAGGATCAGCTCTAAGCAAGTGTAAACACAATCAATGTTGGAATACAACCAAATAACTAAGCCTAGTACAAATCGAATACCTTTGAGCAGCTGAATTTAGGCTCTAAATCTATTCATGATCTCATACATTACAACAGAGACTAGAAAGGTAGGACAGGAGTGATAACAGTGAAAATTAATAAATAAATAAAGCAAAATGTCTTTCTTACCCTCTTTGCTCCTGCTTTGTCTTGATTGGCACCGGCAATAACATAACTGATTAAAAAAAGGGAACGATACACACAATTATTTAAGTAGAAAGCAACAGAAACTGAAAAGGAATAAATGTAAAATTACAAGGATAGTGAAATGCGTACGTATGAGCTGTTCCCAGCAATGTGCCTGGAGCAATTCTTTCTTCTTTTTCTTCAAGTACCTAACAATTAACAACAAAAATTATTTAGCACCAAAACTGCAGCCAATGTTTTTAGTATACATCATTGAAACAAGATCATAACCATAAAAAAAGCACATTCTAAAATCCCCTGCTTACTTGATATAGTGGTTTCTCAGGCTCTTTCCTCTGTTGCTTACGAAGGTCAATCACATCAGGTGTTTCAACACCAGTAGGGGTACTGTGTCAAGACATGCATTCATTAGCAATAGAAAACTAATTTGGGTGTGACTATTAACTCTAAAAAAAATGGGACACAATTTTCGTTTCCCACACTTTGACAAAAGACCTATAAGTCAGAACATGGTGTCTATGGAAGGAAGGGAAACTCAGTCAATCAACATTGTTAAAAACAATATCTGTGAAATCATTAACAACAGCCTACACTAAAAGGTGACATAGTCTGTCTTGAAGATGACAAATTGAGTGTCACAAGAAAGTACCTAGAGAGGCTATCTACTGACTGAATGCCATCTTCTAGCTCCTCCTCTTCCATTTGCTCCTCCTCTTCTTCCTCCTCCTCTTCCTCTTCTTCTTCTTCCTCCAAATCTCCCCAGTGCTTGGACTTGTCAACAGGTTCTTCCTATACAATTACACATAATAAAGAGTGATCTAAACAACCAAATGGAAATGAGACATGAATGATAAAAGAAAGTAAACTGAAGATACCTCATAATTTGGTTGGTCTTGCAGCTGGACACCAAACACATCTCCATATAATGGACGCCCATACTGCAAGAAGTGCAAAGTGGGGAAAAAGGTTCAATCACACCCTCAACAACAAGATCCCATAAAACTAAACCACAATAAACCACCTTCAGATGCTACAAAACTTACTTCATCAACAGGTGGTTTGCCCCACCCACCAGGATGATAACCAAAACTAGCCCCAGGTGGAATAGGGGCATTTAGCCCAGGAATTTTAAGGTGTGGGTATGATGGTGGAGGACCATACCGCTGAAAAAGGAAAAGGTTAATAAGATTCCAATGAACAGGCAAATACCAAAAAAAAAAGTGTATTCACACAAATTACCTGCATATTAATGAGCCATGGAGGAGGAGCCCCCTCGGGCATGCCAAGAGCTTCCTTTAGCTCCTTGGACAAAGTACCCGGCTTCATTTCTCTAAGTTTTACCTGCACAGAAAACAAAGAAACTGACACTGATGACTCTCATCACTCATGGCTCATACAGTGCCACACGCTAGAAGAGCATGTACTTCATCAATCCAAGCAAATAGTAAGCAGTAATACTACAGTACTAGAATCCTTTTTACAGCTTTGACCAGAAGTTAGAATTTTGTTCACTTACAGAAAATGAAACAGTTCTCATTTTCTATAGTTACTTAGAAAAGGAATTCTTCGAAAATAATAACTGTTGGTACAAAAAATAAAAAAAAATTTGCTCAATCAAAGCCCACTCACATTTCCCATTTCCAAATACTACTCTCATTCCATCACTTGTTCCCCCGCCTCTAGTGCATCACTCACCAAACAACATCCGCAAGTTGAATAATTGATTGCTTGTATTATAGTGATTTGTGATGCCAATTTCACCAAAGAAATTAATCAGTTTAAGGAATTGATCTATGAAAAACGTGAAAGGATTTTGGCCACCAAACCACTATCATGGTGGTTGCCAGCAACAAGCTACCCTGGCGATAAAATTTTCGTCCCCCGCCACTGTGGGCCCTCAACCACCACCGGCAGTGGTTTGTTGGGTCAAAGCAATGGCAGACAAAGGCAAAGGGTGGGTGAAGAATGAAAGAGGAAGTTTAAAATTAATATAGGAAAAAAAAAAAAACTTACAAAGCAACAAGTCCTCTCTTCTGTTTCCCAATGTCTGCAGAGAAAGACCGAACTAAACACACCCTGCGTAACCCCTCCCACACCCCATACACCTCTAAAGAGAATGAAACATGTGTGTGCTCATAAGCTCAAGTACAAATTAAAACAAAACAAAAAGAAAACAAGTCACATTAGAGAGCAAAGGATTCAAGCACAAATAACAGAAGGCTTCACATCGGCAACAATGCCACCTTGCTGCACTTGCAGAAACCAGCAAGTGAGAAGTTGGTTTAGACCATTCTATCACTGCCCTAAAATAGATGAATAAAAAAAACCACCCAACCATACAATGAATAAAAAACCTGTCGGCTACCATAAAGGAAACCAGCAGCCGACAAGTTTTTATCCCACTTCAGACACCTCCCTCCTCCCCCCACCCCCCAAAACAAAACAAACCAAAAATAAATAAATAAATTACTAACTCGGTGATAATGTCTTCCAATAAAACCGTAACCACCATTTCAATATGAATCTGGTGGATTTGCCCAACCGCATCATAAAGGGAGAAGGGGAAAAACACAGTTTTTAACTTAAAGCTTTGTCTTCGGGGGGGGGACTTTTCCTTCTTACTTCCAATTCAGTAAGCATGGAACACCCGGCAACTGGCTAATCATCCAAAAAAAGGGCAAAATTGGGAAACAGGATCCACAGAAGTACTTTAATACTCATAAATACCATCACTCATGTAACAAAGTAGGTCATACTTTCAAATCTAGCTCATATACTTTTATGTCATTTGCTTTAATAGAACAAAGAATGGGGATACGATAAAGAAGGTATTTATTGTCATAAGGATAGGGCTACACATAGTGAAAGCAGAACCAGAATATATATTACATGCAGACATGAAAGAGAACTCCAAAAAATAATTAATACCTCAAATTCTTTCCCTTCATAATACAAGTCACCGTATGAAGTTAACTTTGGCTTTGTTTGATATTTGAAAAACGCATCATGCAGAACCTGCAAAGTCCATATCATACCAACATTACAATCTGTCACAAACATAATCAGGGGCAATTCAATGATCATTGATAAATGACAAGCCCTTCTTTCTGACAAGCCACTCCATTAGGTTGCTATACACTAAATAGAAACCAGAAGAGACACACACCTGATAATCAATATCCATCTTCCCCATCTTTGGCTGCATGCGTTCACGTTGCTTCTGTTTTAACTTCTTACTATCCTCCTTTTCAATGTAAGCCTGTAAATAAGTACAATCAGATGAAGAAGGTTCAATTGGTAGCATCCGTTTTTTTATTGTATTTTTGTTATTTAAATTCAAATGCCAGCATTAATTTCAAAAGTCAAACTACAAGCCAGATACTAGCTATTTGAAAGACAAGCAAGACCACAATAACTGCTACCGAACCGCACTGCCTTTTAAAATTAATCAAGGTTGTTCTAAAAAGACCTTTTCGTATTAGAAGAGAATCATTACACCAAAAGCAAAGACAGGCAGAGGAGAACCGGCAAATTGGTAGATGTTTATCAATATCTTTTTCCCAGGAGGCACAAGACCAAAAATGGATATGTGTAATGGAACATTCTATAAACAAGATATTAAGACAGTAAAATGAAGTAGAAACACCGATCTAAAAGGGACTCGAAGTGACAGTATTGGGTATCATAAAACAATCAATTTCAGACCATGCTCAGGTAATCCCAACTAGCTAAGATCAAATAGTAGAAATCTAGAGCCTCTGCCTAAACAGAGTTATGTGACACTCAAAGACTGCAACTAAGCAATTTCAGTGAACAACAGAAAACTAATACATACATGTAGGGCAGGTGGAGACTGAAGCTCAAAAAATTGTTTCTACTTGTATGTGAAAACATGATGAGCTTACAATCCCACTATTCCATATTTTCATGCAAAATAAGTCAAGAATCATAAATAGCTCATCACATACCTGTCTAATTTTTTCAATACCGGTTGCAGCAATAAAATCAGGAAGCTGAAACGGCTGTTTCTCAATACCACGCTTCCCCTGCAAAATGTGGGCCAGCAATTTGATGAGGTACAAGTTCATCATGCAATAAATACAGACATAAATTTAACTGAAATTAAGGAAGATCTAAGATCTTAGATGATAAGATTTCAGACATCTGTAGGAAAAAGAACATTTTCAGCCCAAGCAATACTCAGAAGAACTGAGACATCTGAAAATTCAAAGTAGGTAAGTATCAACCAACTTAAGAACAGAACATCACAGTTTCAAATGCGGGCAAGACTCATTTACTATGAGATACAACGTCTAAACCAGTTTTATCAATCATTTTCTACATCCCATCCCACGTAACCAGACACATTAAAAAGAAACCACTCAGTGGTCCCCTTTGTCAAACACCTACCCGTCTTGCCTCCATGATAGTCACAGCCGTTACCCTGCAAGAACCACATATATATGTATAAGATAAAACCTCATCGACTGTGATCGCCCCTCACCCTCTCCCCCAAATCAGACATGCTAAATGCTAACAGACCCATGGTCATGCATGCAAACTTCTATATTTAGAGGCAACATCAGCTTCAGTTACTAACCTGCAGGTACTTTCGCTTTTGACACCAGTGCCTAGGAACAGGAACAGAGTTGCGATAAGACTTCAGAAATACCAGCAATTTGGGGTCAGACGCAGTTGCATCCCAGATCTGAAAAAAATCAAACAGCATCAGGTTTATGTAAGAGAAAAATAACATCAAGATGAGTTATCCTAATAACATGGCCAAAATAAATTACAAATATATAACACTCAAAATTGGTAGCAAAGTTAATCAAAAACCTTGCTAAAGCCCAGCTACAAAGTCTAAAGTAATTTTCAAACAAATACATAGCCTTTTGGCCATCACTCAAAAACACCAATCACATAACGCAACCACATGCCTCTTGCATGAATCAATATCATAGCCTCCATTCTATTTTCATTATCTTTCTAAATCACTAATCACATTACACAACCACATGCCTCTGTCATGAAACAATACCTTAGTCAACCTTCTGGTGGAAAGTGTAGAAAAAAGAAGTTATTGATAAATAATAAGAAACCAACTTTAAAGTGGAGCTTAGCCTCTTACGATGTAAAGCTTCACCATTTGATCAACATTTCCCCCAAAGAATATATACTGTAACAACAGTTCAAACAAATGAAGAGATGACAAACACAGAAAAAATAAAAATAAAAAGAAAAAAAAGAAAAGAAAAGGATTTCACAATCACAAAGAGCACGAACAAAGTTCCAAAACCAAGTAAGAAAGGCAAAAAAAAATGTAGAGCTTTAGAAAAGCATTATACTCCTTTAGCCATTGCTTAAACCTATGCCTTGAAATTCAATCCCCTCCAGTACGATACATTAAATGCTTTTCAAAAATAGTAAAAAAATAAATGAGAACAAGTTTTAGACAAGTAATCAGAAGCCAAATTATGAGAAACCTAGCATGAATTACAGTGAAAGTATGAATTTGCATAACTTCTTTTGCTTTTTGCATAGTTAATGCTTCCTTTCATATTTATTGAAAAGCAAATGAAAAAAAAAAAAAAGGGCTTCTAAACAGTACTTCTAATAGTTCTAGTATCTTATAAGGCTAGGACTTCTTGTTTCTGCAAATATTGAAACAAAAACACATGCTTAGAATGAATTCCATCTTGCATGGATGATAATCTAATAACTCATGGACGTCATTCTCAGCAGAATTTCTCTAATGGGCTAGCTTCTCATAAATGTAGATTTGTCACAAATCAATCACATTTTCTCTCTTTGACATTATCCGTCCGAATAACATGAAAGACTCAAATCAGAGAATCAATTCTGCATGACAAATGCTGAAGAGCCAATTACCTATCCTGAATTTTTAAAACATATGCCAATCTAAGTTATTAAAAGCTATGATACTTCACATTCACAAGATCAATTAATCATAAAAGGAAGTTTAGAACACAATACAATACAAAAACAACGAACTTTACATGGTTATACAGCAATACTACTGCCTATGATGAAATGGCCAAGTTAAAGACCTAAACTCAGCAGCAAAATTGGAAGCTTTTTGTGCTTCCCCAGTTGCCAGGTAAAATCTACCACGTATAAAATGAGCTAATACCCCTAAGATTTTTTTTTTTTTTTGGTAGCATAGGCTCTCTGCATGTTGCCTAACTGGAAGAGACAAGCTGTCAATTTTGAATTGGTTACGTGACAGCTCTGTAAGATTATGAGTTATTAATTGTCAATACTAAAAGCCCCAAACAGTAAAATAAATAAATAAACAATGTAATTTCTCAAAAGCAGCAAATAGCCTTTACCATTAATGTTCAACAAGCTATAGAGTATATAAGTAGTCATTAGCTTTTACCTCTACAACATCAGGCCTTCCGCAAATCTGCTTCAGTTCAGCAATCTTCATCCGTCGTTGCAGCTAAAATAGAAATAAGATAGAAGAACTCAGTTAGAGCAACATAATCCTTTCTAGGATATACTTTTACGTATCAGCAATAAAGAAAACAATAGGAATCCCTTCTAAAGAATGCAAAACCTTCTTTTTCTTATTTGAAATTCCTTTCTCCTTCTGTTCGTTATCCTGCTCTTCCTCATCTGAATCTGAGTTAACTTTCTTTTTAGCTGCTGCATCTTGATCAGCCTCATCCTTCTTGTCGTCACCCTGAATCAATGCAAAAATAACTAGTTAATACTACATGTAGAAGAAAGTGCAAAAACATAAAATCATGTGAAACTATAGGTGACCATCACCTCGTCTCCTTCAGGTTCTTTAAATGTGAATTTCTCAAAAACCTTCTTGAAATCTTCAAGCAAATCATCATCCAAGTCTGCCTTTTCTGGCACATATCTCACCTCAACTTCCTCCACAGCCTAAAAATTGAACAAACATTTTTCTCAAAAAAAAGAAATAAAATAATAATAATAATAATAATAATAATAATAATAATAATAATAATAATAATAAAAATAAAAAAAAATTGAACATACAACCAACAAAGTCAAAAATGTAGAATCCCAAACAAGTTTTAAACATTGCCATCAGTGTCCAAACTAGTAGTGTCTTTAAAATAAAAGCCAACAACAACCACTAGGTAATATAGAATAAATTAAGACTAAAATGAAACACATGATTGCTTACAGTAGCGTAGGTTTGTTTATTACTGTAAATAAATATATATATATATATTGGTTACCTATGGAAATAGTACACCTTCAACACTTAAAAGCATTTCTATGTAGAGTTTGAGACATTCCAAAGCAAAAATTGCAAATCATACATACTACATTACTTTTTCCCAACCCCCAAAAACAGAAACAAAGAAAAGGAAACGTTAAGCTACCTTCCTCCACGGAGTCATCCATAATGTGCCTTCAAAAAGGATGAGGTAAGGTCACTAGAGGGAGAAAGGGAACTACTCTTTAGAATTCGAATCCTCCTTAGAAAGCAAATTAGTTATCATGTTTCTTTACTGAGATAAACACATTCCAAGGAAACTCCTATCATCAATGTTACAAATCTTCCAAGGAATCTACATATCACCTTTATGAGCATAAGCAATGATTAAGTAGTCTCTTCAGCTTAGAAGTTCTTAACTCCTCAATCAAAGATCGCATCACACCAATTCCTACCACAATTATTAATAGTGTCCAACTAATCATAAAGAGTTTTGCTTTTACAAACTCATGCTGTGTTAACAACAAATAGAGGGTCCGTCCATCCAAATTCATTTCAGTTCACTTCATTCAGCAGGAGGGGTCCATCAAATGCTTCCTAGACTTTTTAGAGTTTCATTGTAGCAAGTACTTTGGCCTTTGATGTTATCAACATCCACCAGCATTAGCAAATACCAATCACTGGTGGCCTTTTTTAGTCCTTAAAAAGGTACCACATGAATCAAGTTTTCTGTTTTCAAAGAACTCATAATTCATTGCTTTCCACAAGATCTAAACGGAAAACAATTCCCAGGTTATATAGAACAGGTACAAATGAAGTTTGCCAAAGTGAGATTGCGATTGTAAAACAAAATAGGATTTCAAACCCATTCATGCATCTTGTTATTAATTCAAGGCTATGGGTCTTCCAAGTTGATAACTATATTTAGAAGATATCATTACTTGTAGAACCCCACCAAAGTCTATCACCAATTGATAGATGTGGTGTTGGAACTTCCCTAATAATTAGCAGCACTTAATATCTCATTATCTCCCATGTAGTGCTATGGTTGTCACTTGTCAGTATTTCATTTCCGATCTATGCTACACGTACTCTTCATTTTCCCTTGAGCTCCTGTGTCGAATACTCAACACTCGGACATGTATACGGATACTTGACACTTCATTTTAGACCAACATGTGAATTTTTCAATATATTGTTGAGTGCAAAAATTTAGACATGTATCCATGTCAGGCTATTCCAGGTGCAGAATAGTGATAGTCTCCCCTGACTGAAGAGCATCCAAAAAGATTATTGTCATCACACAAGTTGATTTTTGCTTTTACTATAAGCACAGATGGGCCACTAGTAGCCACTGAGTGGTCTGGCACAGTACAAACTACGCCAACCTATGCCCATAGACCTAGGATCAACACCCTCAATCCATGAATCTTGGTGGTGAAATCCATACAGTTAACCAAGGTGGTTAATGTTTGAAATCGCACCAGTTATTAATCAGAAACTAACTCTTCCTGGCTACCATGGGCAGAAATATTCTAAAGAATGGTGAGTCCATTGCACCCTCATTTTCCAAAGAATAATAAACTTGTTGATGATAATATAGTCCAACTGCATCACCATTATAGATTGAATTCCCACTGCATCCCCCATTATCAAATCCTATATCCTTCTTTGTTGCTAGTTGCTACCCATCTATTCTTGACCTTAAATAAACTAATATTCCTCAAACCCTACAGGCTACCATACATAGCGTAGGATAAAACCTAAAACCACTAGTTTTCAAAAAAAAAAATGACCTATAATCTATACATTAGGTTGACAAATCACAGGCATATATGAGGCAGTAACTAATGTTCATAATAGATGCTAATTGTTAAGTGACTCGTTGCAACTTCAACAATCAATCATTTTTTCTTCCCATTTTAAACTCAGCCCCATTGAATCAGACTTCATACTCCACAGAATTCACCACAACAATTATCAACAACAAACGCACAGAAATCACTCATGTGAAGCACATTCTTTGGATCTGCAATCAAATCATGCTTCAACTTCAACACATGTTCATTGTTTATGTACCAAACCTCTAATTCCTATATTACACATTTGCACTAATTTCCTAACAAGAAGTCTTAACTTACACACATACTATAACACTACAAGCAAAGACAAAGCAGTGTAAAGCAGAATTAAAAACCTGGTGACCATCAGCATCAGGAGTGTCGCTCTCGTTCCCATCCTCCTCTTCAGGTTGCTGATGCTTGTTCTTCTTCTTCTTTTGCTTGCGTCTTCGGCGTCGTCGTTCGGTCTCCTTCGATTTCTTAATGGCGGCGTTGTTGTTGTCGCCATTTCCGCTAGGGTTTTGTTTCAAATCGCCATTGGAGCCACCACCACCACCGTTCTGAAACACCATCGCCGCCGCCGCTTCAATGGCGGCGCCGTTCGCCGTCTCCACCGTCATCGCTCCCCCCTTTCTCTCTCTAAAATGCTCTCTCTCTCTCTAGCTTTCTCTCTCCTCTGCGAGGTGGTTCTTCTTCTAGTGCTGCGAGGGATGTGTTTGTGCTTGGAGGGGGAGAAGGAAAAGACGGTAAAAGGGATTTTTTGAGAGGGTATTTATTTGGAGGCAAAATTGGCATAAATAACACCAACTTTCACTCAGCTGCGATTTTCAGCACGAACTTTGGACGGTTGCAAAATTAGCACCAACTTATTTTTCCCATCAATTAAATGACACGCGCCTCCCCGCCGGTGAGATCTCTC
>BSSO01004926.1:0-13799 GCA_030267885.1 Mesembryanthemum crystallinum | reverse complement strand
ATTGCCTTCCTGTTAGTTCAACCTTTATCCTTCAATTTGTTCTAAATCACAAAATATTTTTGAATTCAGTTATCAGTTATGCTATTGCACAAAAATTCCTACCACTATTTGTTATTCTTTATAATTTATAATTATAGTATACATGCTATGCGACATTGATACCCAGTGGTATTTACCTTTTACCCTTCATAAAGCATCACAAAAATATATTGGAATATCTGGAAAAGCGAAACCGAAAGAATACCTAGTGGTATTCACCACCACCTTTTCGTTGCTGCAAAAGCGAAAGAATATCTGGAAGTCGAGTCTAAAAGGAATGTATCTCTTTGCGCATCAAGCGTACAAGAGAGTAAGCATTTATTAGATGGAATACCCCTCCCTCGGGATGGGTTAAACTCAATACTAACGAAGCCTCTAAAGGCAACCCGGGACTAGCAGGAGGTAAGGTAAGTGGTATTTTCGGTCGAAAGTTGGTGCTTTTATTAGAGTTTACCATCAAATTGGCTATTGTACTTCACTGCAAGCCAACTCATGGTGATAACTGAATTCAAAAATATTTTGTGATTTAGAACAAATTGAAGGATAAAGGTTGAACTAACAGGAAGGCAATCAAAAGAGAAGGGGCCCTCGAGAAATTCAACAGAAATGAGCAGAGAGAGAGAAGGAATTTAGAGAAAGAAGTAGAGGAAACCAATTATCTCATAACCTAGGGATCAATATTGTGCTTACATCAGTATATAAAGGCATAGCTCACACTTAATTGCAAAATATTAAGGAAAAGGAAATGACGGTAAAATGCCATTCCATGTGCATGTGTAACTAACTTCTGGCTTGCTTCTCAAGCTAGTTGGCTGGTGGTTAGAGATGGAATCTTCCCCCCATGTGAGCTGTTGTTGGATCCCTGGTGGGTCTCTTGAGCAATACCATGACTGGATTGTGCTAGACCCTGCAGAAACAACCCCTCATGAGGCCCAAACTTGCCAGTGTAGCTGTGGTCTGGGCTTGGTTTCCTCAATAAAGTCCTGAGGGTTGCCATTGCAGTAGACACATCAGGTTGATGTGTATCAATAACCTAGTATTAATATCACATTTTTTTTTTTTGAATTGACAAGGAAGCCGAGCTTTTTGGCCAAATACATGAAGGGTAGGTGATGACCAAAACACCTTTAAATACAAATACCACTCTCCAAATATGAAGGGGAACGAGACTTGAACTCCCAAGAAAAAGTTGGCTCAAAATTGCAAAAAAATAATAGGAAAATTTCCACTTTGGTTACCTGAGGTATGACATAATCATTTTTTGGTGACTTTAATTTTGCATATTCTCAATTTGGTTACCAGTAATTTGAAAATTAGTTTCACTTTGGTGATTTCCGTTAGTGCCGTCAAGTTGACGGTTAGTTTACCACACATGCATCATATAATAACAACACAATATCCATTAGCACACACAAAATAGCATTCAAAAACATTTTCCACTTAAAAAACAAATAAAAAAACCCATAACAGAGAAGAAAACAGTACTGATAAGGGTTCTAAATACCACTTCAGACAGCCCATAGGGAATGGGTACAACGCCAAATAACCTAAAGGCCCCTCTCATTATTATAACATTGCCGTTTTGCTTAGCAAACTAACAGTCAACTTGACAGAGTTAACGGAAATCACCAAAGTGAACCAGTACTAATTTATATATTCGGGCCCAGTCGTCAAACCAGTAAGTACTTCCATGTTCAAATAATCCATTGCAAAATTTACATTCCAGGCCCATTTACATTTCGAGCCGAGTTTTGAGGCCCGCTATACACGTCGGTTTCTATTCGTTGTTTTATTCTGGCATCAATTGAATAAAACTCGAAATATCCGATAAATTTGGCCTTCCCTCTTCCACCCAGGTTTCCTGCTCCCTTCATCTCAAGCGACGATAAAATTTGGAGCTCCGGTCACCGGATTTTATCTGCGTTTTCCGGCGACCGGTGCTTTTGAAACTCATTGCCGATAGCTATCTTTCACATCTTCTAATTCTTATTCCAGGTGAAATATCTAATTTAATTTTTCTCACATTTATTTGCTTATTGCTGGAAAACCTATGAATTAGATTACTTGGATTTTCGATTTCTTTCCGTTAATTGGGACAATGAGAAGTTAATTCATCATGTATTTTTGAATTTTATGTGGTTTACGTTTATTTAGGTTAGATATTGCGATGTGTTTGCTCTTATGAACTTTCTAATTGTGAAAATTAGAAACCCTTGTGAGCTCATACGTTTTGAAAATTCCAGGTACATCTTGGTGTGTTGAATAATTGGTCAAATTAGCAATTTGTGAATACATGTATTTGTAGTGATGAGACTTGGTAGTGTTGGTAGGTTTTGCTATTGGCTTTCTCTGCTAGAGCAATTGGAGCGAGTTCTTCAGATATAAGGGGATAAGATGCAATTTATGTCTGTATCGAAGCTGAACACTTCATATGGTGGTTCTTTCCGGAAAATTGTGATTGGACAGGTTAGTGGGTATAGAAATTTGGTTTCTCATTTGCGGACTGAGGGTCAAATTTCCTACCAGAGAAGTAGTTCATCGCGGTATAGAGCTATTTCCGGATATAGTAAATATCGGATAAATAAGTATTTGGTAGACCCAACTGTCTCGTCAATCTGTTGCCCCTTTCGGAGGAATTCCATGGCTGCTTCAGGATCCCAAACTGTTTCTGGAGATGTATATGTGGATAGCTTAATTGTAGGTTGCGGGAATGTTCAAGGCCTGGCAAAGCCATCTGCTGTTTTCTTTGGCGATAGAAGTGTTGGCAGTTGCCGGAAAGCTAGTATCAGTTTGAGAAATCGAGATGTCCCATTTATGCGTCTGGCAATCCCCAATGTATCCCAGAGGATGTGGAACTCTGGCCCATGCTTGAGGAGTTTACATACATCATCTTCTGCAAGTTACTCTGACGGCGCTGCAGCTGATGTTCCCTTTGACATATCTGCATGGAATGAGCAACCAGAGAAATCTGCAGACACATCAGACAGGTATTCCCCTCTCCCTTAATACATTTCTAAAGTTGCTGCATTGGTCTTATCCAATAGTTAATTCTTCGCTAGAAATATCCTGTTTGCTTACAGATAAAGAGGTGCACGTAGCATATGTGCTTTGTTGCTTCCTTTCCAATCTCTAAAACGAGTAAATTTGTGACCAGTGATTACTAGGATCAGAACAAGTAGTATCTTTATTCTTTTGATTTTTTTTGTTTCCCTAAAAGAAGTCACTACTTTTTAGTTGTCTGTAAGTTTGAAGTCATTAATAGAGCTTGTGATTTTGTGCATGTATCAAACATCTTTTCTAGTATGGTTTCTGGGAATACTATTTGAAGATAAAAATATCCCCCAAATATGCCTACTCAGAAACATATTCTCAAACTATTGTCCACGACTCCATATCATCGTTGATAGATGGATATATAACGGACAAAAAGACGCCAACAACCAGGGCGTTTATATTGAAACAAACGCCATTGGATTTGGCGTTTGTTTTGATGTAAAATGCCAATCTACAAGGCGTTTCAACAACAAAAGGGTTTTAAAGGAAAAAGATCACACCCTAACCCATGGCAGGCAGATATGGAAGACCACTAAAATGTCACTACCACCACCTCCCGAAGCCACTGGCCGCCAACTTCCCCTTTCTTTTTGCCGCTGCCACCGCCCCCAAACCCAAGAAGATCAATTATATTGAAGCCCCCAGCCAAAATTTATTAACCCATTCCGTACATAACAGCAAAATCATCACTGGAGCATAAGAGAAGGAGACCTTACAAATACATTGCTGAAGCAGCTTGGATCATAGGCAGCTGTTGACGGAGCGATGAAATAGATTTGATATATATAGGCTGGGAGGGTTAGGGGTTAGCTGGAACAGGAAATTTGGGTGGGAAGAAGAAACGATCTAATGTAGTAGTGGATCGCGGGGGAAAGGCTGAGCTGCAGCCAGGGTGGGGGGATTGCCGGCATGGGTGGGCCGTCGCCGGGCACTAAGTTGTACGAGGGTGGGCTTTGCGTTAGTGTGAGAGTGGGAGAGAGTAATCTTAGATGTTGAAACGTGAAGAAGGCAGCGGTGTTTTGTTGCAGAAAGACTTGTAAACGCCCATGTAGTTGGAGTTTCATTATGGGAAAAACGCCAATGCTAGTGATGTTTTATCTCTGTTATAACTTAGTCAGTCTATGATGACGTGGACTATAAATTGAGAATAAGTTATTAAGAGGCCATATTTTGGGTATCTTTTTTATTTTTAATTAATATTCTTGGAAATCACACTGTTTTTTATACTTATGTAGTTATATAGTTTGCTTTTGTTGACTGAAGTAAACAAGTCGGTCAGAGGGCCTTGAAGCTTTTCTCAGCATCATGTTACCTACCACATCCTGACAAGGCAGCAACTGGAGGTGAGGATGCTCATTTCATTTGTGAAGAAGAAAAAGTGATTGGAGTTGCAGATGGTGTCGGTGGCTGGGCAGATGTTGGTGTAGATGCAGGAGAATATGCTCGGCAACTTATGTCGAATTCAGTATCTGCTATACATGATGAGCCCAAGGGTTTAGTAGACCCAGCTAAAGTATTGGAGAAAGCTCATGCTGGCACTAAAATTATAGGTTCCTCAACAGCTTGCATAATAGCTCTTACGGAAAAGGTTGGTTCTTGTGCTATCTTAACAATTTATTGACTAAGTAAGCACTTTCAAAAATTATGAAAATTGTGCATCTTAAAATCTAATAACATTTGAAGTGTTCTGGGGGTGGCTTTATTCTCGTCTGTCATTGGAGTATGTCTGCTGACTGACCTCAACTATGTTGCAAATTTTGAGGGACCTGACTTTTCTTTGGCAGACCATAAAGCTGTTCTTTTTTCTTTTTCTCTTATTTGTTCCACTGTCAAGCGGAGTTTGTTTGGTTACTTTTGTCTTATCTTTTAGATTATTCAGGGCTCGTTTGCTTGTTTCTTGCAAAGTTTGCTAATAAATAATTATGTTAGGGGATCCATGCCATTAATCTTGGGGATAGTGGCTTCATCATAATCAGAGACGGAAGTACAGTTTTTCGCTCCCCCGCACAGCAGTATGGTTTCAATTTTCCGTATCAGCTTGCAAGTGGCACAGGAGGTGATTTACCCAGTTCTGGTCAGGTAGGGTTGCTGTCATTTGCTTTTCATAGTCAGTTCACCTCATCAATTTTTTTTTTTTCTTTTCCTTAAATATGATTTATTCATACTGGCAATCCTCGTGATGAATGATGCTTTAATCATTGTTTGAATACACATTTTGAGCTCTTTGATGACGTGTATACAATGAATACATTTGCCGAAAAAAGAGAAATCAAAGCTTGAGTCCTAGCAACTGCACAGATCAAACCTGGGAGAAAGGGTAGCTATGGAAGTGAAGAAGTAAAATGATTTAATGTGCTATGATTGCTATTCATACTCCAAACTATGCAAAACTATCATGTTAGGATTTACGTATCTTTCACATTGGTTACTTTAGTCTCATCATCCAAAGACCCTAGTTATATGTATTCTTTTAGACATATTTTGAAATTCTAACTGGTAATCATAAGAGCCTGTAGTGTTGCCCTTTACCTATCAGTGGTGCTATGCCATTGCTGCTCAATAATAAGAACCTTTTCTTGATGACAAGTGAGATGATAGTTATGCAGTGGTAAATCCCATAACATTTCAGAGAGCTGTTCCTTTCAGAAGAGTAGCCATTCCCCTTCTGCATAAAGCAGTTTCGTCCTGCTAAGAGGTGCCTATCTTTCAATGGTCGCCTACCTCCTTAACAATAATAGCACATGTAATGTTTCTTTCAGTCAAGTTGTTACTCGTGCAAATACATGTACACATCACTGTAGTTATAGATCATCTTTTACTGTTCTTTCTTTGGTTTTTCAATTTCATCCACATGCTGCATGTCGTAAAATATTTGCTAAGAATATCCCGAGGGTCTATATTGCTCTTGGTTTCATCTAGTCCTGTATAATTGACGGTACTTTTTGTATGCGTACAGGTCTTCACCGTTCCTGTTGATTCAGGAGATGTTATAGTTACTGGCACAGATGGATTATTTGATAATTTATACGACAATGAGATCACTGCTTTGGTTGTCCAAGCTACGAGAGCGGGTCTGAAACCGCAGGTGACAGCTCAAAACATAGCCAAACTTGCACAGCAAAGAGCTCTGGATCGTCAACGCCAAACACCATTCTCATTAGCTGCACATCATGCTGGGTATCGTTATTTTGGAGGAAAGCTTGATGACATCACTGTCGTTGTATCTTATATCACTGGCGCAAAATAATCAGTGAGTTGTATCCTTGAGACAAACGCTGCCTTTTGCTTACAAGAGTGTCAATGAATAGGATGTTCAAATTAACATTGATTTTTGCCAGCTTAGGTTTGCTTTCAAATAGTGGTAAATTGGTAATAGTTGAGCACTTTTTTTTTTATCCCTTGCTTCTGTTCTCCCCCTCTTCTTTGGGCTCTCTAACTCAAGAGGCTAAGGGTTAAACAGACCATATCAACAATTGTGAAACCATACATTGATTTACTATGTTCCCCTATATAGCCAAGTTTATACGAAAGTTTCGCTTCTTTTGTCTTATTTCCATGCTCCTACGTAAACAAAGATGACGAGTATCGTAACAACATGGAATTTGCTTGGTTTGTGTACCATTGCTGGAGTCTAGGATAGATCTTACTAAATCCTGCAAGATAGCGAGCTTCACTGAAAGCTTCGTTTTGTGTCTTTTAAATACTGCAACTTTTGTCATCTCCGTGAAAGTTAATCATTGCCACCATTTCTCAAACGAGATAAATGAGAGAACTAGAGTTCAACTGTCATAATCTAGTTACTATCTAGTTACTGTAAGCTTGTTTTAGAAGTGTAGGAGATAAATGAGGCTTTATTTGCCTTGCTTGTTGCCATAAAAAAAAAAAAGTCAAAACTGGCATTACCATTGTCTCCGTTTTACATTCTACTGTCTATTTCACATGATTGATTAGAGTTACCAGTACCTAACCACACCCATCAACAACTAGAAAACATCAAACTAACTTATTGCTCAGCAAAACTAGGAAAAACCAGCCGTACTCGGTAAACTCTTCAAACCTTGACTACCCTCCTCAGAACCCTCCTTCCTTCTCTTTTGATGCCGCTGCTGCCTATTTCTTCGTCGTTACTCGTCAAATCACCCTTCATTTGCTTTTCTTGAAGCTCCTGTTCCTTTAATTTAAGCTTCAATTCTCTCCAACCCCTTGATCCTCCCTCTCCTTGTCTTTCCCTTTCCACTCTTTCTTCTTCCTCTCTTCTTGCTGCTTCCTCCTCGGTCTCTTCTTCTTCTTCTTCTTCTCCTCTTCCTCTCTCCTCCCTCTTCCATTCCTCTTCCTCTTCTCTCCGCCTTCTTTGTTCTTCTTCTTGGCGCCTCCGCTCTTCTTCTCTTTCTCTTCTTTCTCTGGCCTCTTCTTCCTGTCGTCTTTGTCGCTCTTCTTCTTGCCTTCGTTGTGCTCTCCTCCTTTGTTCTTCCATCTGTTGTTCCCTCTCTTCTTCCTCTTCTTCCTGTCGTCTTTGTTGCTCTTCTTCTTGCCTCTGTTCTTCCTCTTGTTCTCTCCTCCTTTGTTCTTCCTTCTCTTGTTGCCTCTCTTCCTCCTCACGCCTTCTTCTCTCTTGCTCTTCGTGCTGCTGCTCCTTTTCTGCTTCGCGCCTTCTTTGTTCTTCCTCTTCTCGTTGCTGCTCCTCTTCTTCTTGCCTTCTCCGCTCTTCTTTGCGCCTCCTTTCTTCCTCCTGCTGCTGCTCTTCTGCCTCGCGCCTTTTTCTTTGTTCCTCTTCTCGTTGCTGCTCCTCTTCTTCTTGCCTTCTCTGCTCTTCTTTGCGCTTCCTTTCTTCCTCTTCCCTTCTCTTGGCCTGCTCTTCCTCCCTCTTTCTTTCTTCCTCTTCTTCACGCCTTCTCCGCTCTTCCTCTTGTTTCTGCCGCTTCTCTTCTTCTTTCCTTCTCTGCTCTTCTTCTTTGCGTCTCCTTTCTTCCTCCTCTCTTCTCCTAGCCTCCTCTTTCTCCCTCTTTCTTTCTTCCTCTTTCTGCCTTTCCTGTTCAATCTCTTGTTCCATGAGTGTTTCCTCCTCCTCAGCACAAGAAGTACATTCTAGTATGATTGAGCTGTCTTGAGCAGCCAACAATTGGTCAATTGTTGAGTTCGACACATTAAAAGATGCTTCTAAGACACGCTTGTCTAGTGTCTGAAGAACTGAAGCCTTTCCAGCTAGGAACTGAGGATGATTCTTTCTGCTTGCAGTGCTGAACCCCATGAAAACAAGGGAATCATTATTGAAAGATGTTTGTGCCATTGGGTGGAACCTCGGTACTGTGAAAACATCACCTTCCTCCACTCTAAACCATGTACTTTTGCATTCTTTGCTCATCAATGTACTGGAACAGACCACCCGAACCATCCCCTCTCCTTGTAAGACTATGGACACCTCAGTGGCCTCTGGATTCCAATGTGGCCCCATCATTGAACCCTGCAATTTCAAACAGATAAGTATGGCAAGCTATGGGTGTCTCTTATTTTGGAAAGTAACCTAGTAATTTTGTAATTGCATCCATATTTATTTGGAAGCTCTTGACCTAAAACTGAGATCTCTTGGTCTTAATTTTTAGATCAAATTAGATAATTGCTGCCATGTATATATTTTTTTATTGAATGTACGCTAGGGAGAGTATTATTGATGGCTCACCTTGGTTAGATTGACCATGAAGACACCAATGTGAGAACCATGTAAAGCTTTCAAGTTGTGCTTGGTTGCAACTGTGCTCCACCCGTGGCAGTTCTCAAAATCTGGGTCTTTGTCGAAGAAATTGAATGTCTTTGTGTGTCTCTTTTTGTTCTCAGCTGCTTCTATGTTGTGATTTTTGATTCCTAACAAGGCGTTGATGAACAGAACATTCGCCTCCCAAAACTTCTTTTTCCTTTTTGTTTCTGCATGTACTATAGCTGGTGTATCTGTTGCCGTTGTTATTTCTTCAATCACTTCCTCAGGGACCTGAAGACCACAGGGTTAGACCATCAGAGGCTTGTCAGACAGTAGTGAATGGTAAGCTTCTTGAATAGTTTTCTTTTACTAGAAACATGATCTGTTGTATGAAAATACGACAGAATTGCATTCCCTTCATAATACTAGTACTCCGTAGTTTGTTTGTCCCTTGGGCTTGTATAAGAAAAGTTAATATATGAAGACTGTTGTTTGAGTATTAGTATACCTGGAAAGCTGCCTGAAGAACCCTCTTATCAAAGCCCCGAATGAGGTCATTGATGCTCGAGTAAGGCCCGATGGATGGGTCCTGCAAGAGTTAAATTGACGTAAATTATCATTTGAGGGACAGAAAACCTTAGCTAGGTACAAACGTTGATAATCTATGAAAGCCGTTGATGGTACCTCTAGTTCATCGCCATCCTCTAAACTGGCAAAAATGGCGATGATTCTGAGCCTGTGCCTTTCAGTCTCTAAGCTGCTGTGAAGGTAGAACAGGGCACCTGACCTAAGCCTGTAAACATCACCCCGTTTCAAGTCTACTCTCTTCTGTTCATCGTCGTCGCTGTCTGTCCAACTCAACGTCCCACTCCCTGCAAAGCATTACCTTATTAATTCAACTTTTACTAGGCTAAGAGCTCCCCTCACATTATGCACACTTGTGACTCAACTTTAATGGGCTACTCCACCTAACAGCTAACGACATTATATGGCTTGCAATGGAACCTCATCGTGAGCTTGTGTTTAGTTTAGTGACCTTGGATTCCGTTTTTCTCCGATCTGATGAGCAGACCCATGTGCTTAGCAGTGCTATAGTTCTAGTAAAGAGTGGAGTATATGGGTTCACACAAGTAGATCAGCTGAGGTTTTTAGTTACAACTATTGATTAGAGAGGGTGCATTGGTGTAATTTTGTGAGTTTTAGTCTCTACTATTCCCATCGCTCCTACCCCTCCTTCCCTTTTATTCATCCACCTCTAGTATGAGTGGTCAGACCCATTTTGTGAGCGCGCCGTTTAGCCAAGTTTCTAAAATTAGAGCACCTCCCTCCCAAATCTCTCTTCTTCACCATCCCCCACCACTTTCTCCTCCCCAAGAACTTCCAAGAAGCCAACATGGGGCTATAAATAAAACTTTCAAAATAGACCTTCAATTTAAAGTCTCACTTCGGCTTTGTTAGCGCTTAGGGGAGGAGGAAGGGGAACGGGAGAGCGATTCATCGACATAGAAGCTCGAAATCGTAAAAGTAGAGGCCAAACCACATTCAAAAACGAAATCCAGACTTCATTGCGCTAGA
The DNA here is from genome assembly GCA_030267885.1 of Mesembryanthemum crystallinum. NCBI lineage: Eukaryota > Viridiplantae > Streptophyta > Magnoliopsida > Caryophyllales > Aizoaceae > Mesembryanthemum > Mesembryanthemum crystallinum. The sequence goes on along the minus strand of BSSO01004926.1, from coordinate 3,439 downwards.
ATATAGCTTCACTGTAACAAAGTTTCCCCCCATTCTTATAACATATTTCTATGAAATGCTGGCATAACCATAATTACCTGTATGGACATAGAAGACCATGTCAGAATGAAGGAGAACAGGGAGAAACAGAGCATTGGGCTCCAAGGTGATGAACTGAAGATGGTAGTTACGCCTTCCGGTCCCATCTCCGATGTCGACAGCCGAGATCGCTCCGAACTCGGTCGAAAGAACCGGCCTCCTCTCTTCCTTCTTCACCAGCCGCGCCACCGTGCCGTAGCAGCTGCTGCTGCCACTGCCACTGCCACCTTCATAAGTCACACCTCCATCATCTGAATTCACCTGAAACTGGAAACACAAGAGGAACAAAACAGAGCAAAATGCTCTTACATTCATCACTGGACCTGGTTTTTTCCACATTCTCTGCATCTAAACTACACAATGAGAGAAAGATGGTGATAGTATTGATGCGAGATTGAGGGAGAGATGGTTTAATATTATGTAAGAAGAGCGAAAAAAATTGCATGCAGATGACACGTATGTGTTTGAATGTGAGACGTGGAAGCTGATCAGTGCATGTTTTCCCGCCTTGAGTCAATCCATTTTGGGAGAGTGTTTTTTTGGTCGTTTTTGAGTGTGCTCTTTCTCAGAACTTACGTACGGAATTATCCTCTATATCTAGTTGTTTTGCCATTAGGCTTGATTTATGGGCTCAAATGTTTGTTTTGGATTTGGGCCATGATTGTTGGGCTGAACTGTGCTCACACATTTGGGCTTTTGTTGATCCATTTAAAAATCTCAGTCTTTCTTCCTTGTCTCATCACTCATGGATTGTGAGTTTGTGACTGTGAGCCCATGCACCTTTCTCACAGCTTTCGAATTTTCCAGCTCATAATGGCATAGTTTTTGTACTTCTATGGTTTCTTTTGGGTGTTGATTCTTTCCTCCTTGGGCATAGTTAAATGGCACATCCTAACGCACGATCTCGGGTATTATATGAATAAATTCATAGAAGTGCTCTCGAGGAGGCTTAAACCCATCATATGGTGTATAAGGTATAATTTGTTCACTAGTGAGCCAAACACATCTTAGGTATAGTTATGTATGATTAGCACGTCTTAGACAAAGGATATCTATTAATTTGATTTGGTCACTTTTGTAGAGGTGTGATTATTTTTTTTTCTTTCTAAATCTAGATCTGAAATAGGTTACTTATGTAGCGTTGTATAAAACAGTAATTTAAGTGGGCAGAATATCTGGAAATCGAATCAACACCTTCAAAACATGAGGTTAAAACCAATTAACAAATTATGCGCGAAAGAGTCATTAAGAGTGAAAAAACAGAAACTGAAACATTAGACATAAGATGTAGTATGATTATCAATTAATATGTATCAGTATGTTCATTTAAGATAAGGTATAATACAATAGATAAGTGCAAATGGCTTTTAGTTTAGAGATAAGATCAAGAGCTATAGTGGGAACACCACTTGGAAATCATCCTTGGTGGTTTATCATCTCACTCAATGTACTATCAAAATCAATATCAAAGAGAGGTTTCTAGCCATTGCTAACTTTCAAGCGTAGGGATGAGAGAAATCCCACGTGTGAATATTTACAATTAAATGCTATATATTGCTATTTATTTATCTATTTATAACAATATAAAAGGAATCATTATTATCATTCATCATTCATCACTGATCGCATAAATATATCAAAAAAAAAAAAAAGAGAATTTAGATGAATTGACAATTGAATGGGTTAGGGTATTTTTTTGAAAAAATACCCAACATAGCTTGTAATTATATAAATGGATCCCCACATAGGAAAAAGACTCTTCATTAGATTGCTAGCTCGTACGGAATTTTCTATCCATATTTCTTTCTTCTTAGCCTTTTTTTTTTTTTTTTTTTGGTGCCAGTTAGTGGATCCTTTTTTATGATTTAATATATAAAAAAATGAATTTTTATAATTATTTAATTACTTTGATCATATGGCAATAATAAGATGAGCTCCCACCATTAAATCGTTACCCACCTTTTTTCTGTAGCTTTTTGTGGTCTTGAGTGGGGGAGTGAAAGGGAGACCCATCCCATCCCCTTTATATGTGAATGATTAATATCAGAATCTTTAAAATTTATTTATTTCCAACTTATTTTTATGAATTTTCAGCAATGCGTGTGTGTGCTATATGTTTATTTGGCCTCACCTTTTGTGTGCTACAAGCTTCCTTTGCGTTTGTCCCGTTTGCCTTAGCTACCTTAATGTCTAAGTATTTGACGTAAGCATATTGTTCTCTATATTATTCTCTTACCTCTAAATATATTGACTACGCAATTGCCCTTAAATGTGTAATTAAATTCTTCTTGAGTGGTGAAATAATTAGTAACCTAGCAAAGTGGTGGGGGAAAATCTCATTTAGTTGTTTATGGTTCTTGGTTGGCTGGTAAATCCCTTTCTTTTTATGAATGTAATTAATTGCATATTATAATTCACAGGTTTGTATATTTATTTGAAAAATCTCATCATAAATTATCGCTACAATTTCTCATTCATACGGCTTAATTATGACTTGTCATGTCCACCCATGTAGAGAGGCAGATGGAGGCATGCAGCTTACAAGTCGACGAGCTATGATGAGGATGAAGATAAAAAGGGAGAGATTGTGGTAGCTGGAGACAAAGGAGGTGGGAGAGAGAGTATTAATTAGAGGTTGCATGGGAGGACGTGCAAGGGGTCATTAGGGGCTTAGGGATCCAATTGAAATTGTAGGGTGATGATTTAGCCTAATTGGTTTCGGGGGAGGGACGGTATTAGGGGAGTCCATAATTAGAAGACTCAATATTGGTATAGTATAAAGTGATAGTTTGCAGCTTTCATATAACTTGAATTGGTGAAGCTCATTTAAACTTAGAAAAAAGTAAAAAATATAAAGAAAAGAAATTACATGTATTAACTATGAAACATGATTTATAATTTATCACACAATTGCGAAAACTCATTTGAAAAGGGTGTATATTTATCTTATAGCTGTGTACATATATACCATACTAATAAGTTACAGACCTGTAGTAAAACGGGTGTAAAGTCACTCATAAGATATCCACTCTATTAAAATTATCAACTTGTAGAAGCAATTTAAAATGGTAAATCTCAATTTCCAATGTCCTTTCGGATTAGGGATATGGTCTTCTCTCTTTGTTCTACTAAATCAAGTAGTAATAATAATCATCAATTAGAAATTTATACAATAAAGGTCATGTAGACCCCCGACATTACAGTTTTCGGCTACACAGACCCCCGACGTTGAAAATGGATCATATAAACCCCCCACGTTGAAAATTTGGTCATGTAGACCACTTATGGCTGGAAAGTGCGTTCACACTCTTGAGATCTAATTTTCTAATTTTCTTTATTTATTTATTTATCTTTATTTCCT
>BSSO01004925.1:0-13803 GCA_030267885.1 Mesembryanthemum crystallinum | reverse complement strand
AATATTTCATATCTTTTGAAACTTTTTTGGTAATTTTTAGAAATTTTTTAAGAATATTTTGCTTATTGACACGTCAGCATTTTAACGGAATTTTTGACGCCGTTAGTGAAATGACCCAAAATGAGACCATTTTAAAAATTTCAGGTACCCAAAATGAGAATATTAAAAAGACAGGCACCCAAATTGCAATTAGGCATAATATCGGGTACCAAAAATGGAATTTTTCCTAGATTCAAATACATTTCACAAGTTAATGATGTAGGTCTTCTTGCCATATGAAGTTCTCTTGTACATGTTATGCTTCCAAGAAACCCTTTAATACTTGTGTCATTTCACAACCTTTGTTTATGGTTTGTATAACATTACTAACCAATTAACGAGTTGAGCGACCTACTTTAATCACGAGGATCTTGAAAGCCAAACTCTTTATATCTGATATATGATATTACCCGTTAGGCAAGCTCGTATCTTTTATGTTACAAACATGAGATTGAGACCGACATATTCCTTTTGGAGGAATATATTATGACATTACTTAATTTTAAGATACCGAATTTTGAATGTTCAATTTCCGTGACCTAGTTAAGCATACATTTCCGATCTTGTGCATCAAACAAATTATTGGTAGGGCACATGACTAGAGTACATCTTAGAAGCTACCCAAATTAAACAAGATGCAATCTTGATTCACCACTATGATCCAGATGTCGATAATTATATTTCTATGCCAAATGCATCATTAAGCACGTCGCTAAACCTACATATCTCCTCTCTCTATACTATATTGTTTAATTAGTACTTAATTTGTGAATATACTATTAGCAAATGTATATTTTATGAAACTGCAATAGGCAGCCCAAAAAGTGCATCCACAACCTTTAATTTATTATAGAAAATGTGGCAAATATAATTACCAAAGGTTGGTGGCAGGTGAGACAGCAAAAGATTAATTTTTTATTTATTTATTAATAATACTATAATTTTGTAGTATGTGTTAATTAATGAGTAGCAACTAGCAAGGGTACAAGTCAAATATTATTTATTTTCTCCATTAAAAAACAAAAATATTATTTATTTTCATTACATATTCTTTCTATTGAGTTTTGAAGAGTTTGCAACTTTGCATGCGCAAGTTTTTTTTTAACCTCAGACCTTAATCTTTTTATAGTGGAGTTATAGGTCATCTTAAAAGGAGGTTTATCCATCTATATCCTTGTTACTTACTTAATAATATGTTGGTTTTTGTTTAAAAAAAAATAGCTCCATTTGTCCAATCAAATTTGGCAATCTCAAATGAAAGGTAAAAAATTAAGTTTATTGTTTTTTCTTTAAGGAGTCAAAAATTAAGTTCGTAATTTGTACAAATGCACATATATAAACCTTATTTCTGAATATTTCTTGAGAATATTTTTCTAGATTGTTTTTTTTGAATTATCTGTTACAAGTGTATATATATATATATATGAATGACGAAAAATATCAACAATATTTTCATAATATAAGAACATGATTATTTTATAATATGCTAGCTATTGAATATCTTATCAGCAAAGCATCTCAACAACAACAACAACAACATTAAGAACAACTTTTAGTGTGATCTTACTACATCCACAATACACCAATAAAAACAAAAAGTAAAAAAATCAAAACTTTTTCTTCAATATACACCCAAAAGTAAGTTCCAAAAAAAAAAAAAAAGGAAAGAAAGAAAAATTGTTTACAAGTGTTGGACACAAAAGATGGGAAGAAGTATATAGTACGGCTTTGAACATAAGTTAATCAAAGTGATTAAAAACCCTAATGATGATGATTTTGTAAGTTATCAGTCAATTTAATTAAAGGGTGGTGTAAATTGAAGAAGTGGCTAGGGACCAAGGAACAGTTTAGTGGTGGATTTTACAAATAAAGAGAGAGAATATATAATAGAGAAATCATTTCTCTCAAGCAATGATATGATCCACTATGAGCCATTTGGTAATGATTATTAATGAGTGGCCAACAATATATACCAACAATAATATATATACCCTAAAAATTAAAACAAGGGCTAAGTACTAGCTTTTCTATTTGATCAATTGATTGATTTGTGAGATTTAATTAGTTTTATGAAAGCTCATTAGTGTTTGTAATCAAGATTATGTTGAGTACTATTCAATGGTGGTCATGATAGTTGAAAGTTAATTGCACAATTTGATTGGGAAGTTTAGATTGAATGTTACTAAAGCTAATTATGTTGTTGATTGGCTAGCTAATATGAAAGTGAAGCAAAAAGCACTGTCCCTCGTTATATTTCTCTCTGCCCCTTGTGATTCTCTTTGTCAAAAGTTAAAATTAATACATGTTAGATGTGGCTCGACTATGTATGATTGGAGTGAGTTATTTTATTTCATTTTTGTTAAGTGGTTGCTGCATCCCAAAACTCACATTGAGGGAAAANCTTGATCAGATTATCATATTATAACACATATATATTTTTTTTCTTCTTCTTTTGTAGAGTATATTATGAAGAGAGGCGTTAATACGTACAAATTTTAGCAAACATAGTCTTTCTTACCTCAACTATAAAATTTGAGTTTCCTACCTGATTCTTAGAGATGTTGTTTAAAATATGTAGATATGGAGATCGAGGACAAAATATGTAGATATATAAACTAGTTTTAGCATGTTCGGGAATTCTTTGCATTGTTACCTTGGTATAAGCCAAAATATCCCAAACATCCTAGAACTAATTAACTTACATGTCTGGTTGATCTATTACCATATATATACATATACACACTACTTCTACATAATTTTCACTACTTCTAGTTGTTTAGATGCGCTATATTGAAACACAAGGCCTTACAAGTTATTTGAGGGCACCTAACTATTTCCCTATCTCAAATAACTTGGATTATTGCTAGGTGCTCAATTTCTTATCTGAGATAGTTTGATACCTTATCATTTTATTGTATATGATATTGTGTTTCTAAACTTAAATCTTTTAGTGTGATTCTTTTTCTTGGGTAGGAAAATGTGGCAATATAATCTAATGAAAAATAGGAATATATAATAATTAGGACCTGTTATTTCGAGCAATAATAAATTTTGATTAGTAATGATACTTATTTTAACTTCTCTTCAAACAAACAAAATGATAATACTATAATAATAAGATACTCTGTGAATATGTATAGAGATTTTACAACTCACAAACATCAATGTTGATGGCCATTGACATTTAAATAGGAAAAAAAGCAACTTGCACAGTAAGGTCAATTAACAAACATATTCCCAAAAAACAAAATAAAGGGAGTAAGTATTGTCCAAAATATATTTGACCTCTATATTGTGCCTTGAGATATTTGTTATATGTTCAAATTTTTTGGGGAGTGTAAGAATTGAGAAATTATCCTGACTATTTATTTACGGTGTCTTGAAATATGTCTCTTAGCTGTGTTCGAGGGACGTTTACACCTATAATCTGAATCGTGGAAGTCCCACTTATCATATCAAAAAAGGAAAGAAACAAAAAAATTAGGGAAATTGGTGAATGGTAATGACATATACCAAATTCAAGGGCAGAGTGGGTGAATTAGAAGAAAGTGATGAAATGTCAACATGTGCAAAGATGATGAACCACAGGGAACCTAAAACTTTTGTGATGTTTCAACAGAAATTTAAAATTGAATGATTGAAAACTATATGTTTAAGCATCTGTAGATATATACTACTGTACTAATTTCTAGAATCTACAATTCAGGGAATGGCTAAAAAAAGACTCTTCCCCACTTGCATTTTGTGTCATGGTTTTTGAGCTTTTGCATGCCATGCTCTATATATTTATTTTCTTTTAAGATATTGAATTAATAATTTTTTTTTGGGCAAAAAATTAATAAATTTACTCACAAATGTTTGGCATACCACTAACATTGTTTTTTTTGAAAAGGGATATGTAGTTTGAACAAATGAATTTAGATTCCAATTATAAGTTGATTTCATTGTCTTTGGAATCTATGTTATGAGTGGCATCTTATACATGTTGTTTGATCAATAATATATGGTTTCTTATGTTATAAATTTGATATAAGTTATTTATTTATATGGTTTCTTGTAGAGTTGAAGAGTGTCTAGCAATAAGTAATATGTTATCTTAGGGGTTTCTATGAACTAAATAAAAATATGACTCATTAAAAACAGTTATGTGCTACTTAATTGTTGTATGGTACTATAAAAGACAATTATTACCCTACAAAAGTACATAAGATCCTCAATATATACACTTACATAAAATTTGACATACAAGTATATTTTTTAAGTGACATAGGTTATAAGCATTATATTATAAGGTGTATATTTTTACGGGTGCAACTTGCAAGGGAGGTTGAACGAGTGCCCATCAAAAATTTATTGGAAATCAATATAGTGCATGACATAGCAACGTCAATAATATCTTGATGCAAAAGATTCCTAACTCCTACATGGAGAGGATAATCAAAAGTGAGCATGTTAGTGTCCATAATGAAACTATTATTCACAAACTATTTCGACTACTACTTTTGCTTTTTCGTAGACATGCACCAATTACTTGACCTACCATCCATTACATGTATTATTTCCGGTGGATAATGCATCTTTCATCAGTTTATTCATAAGACATTAAATATAACACACGGTATGGTAAGTATACATTTAATCTAGCGAAATGCATAAACGTTTTTTCTCGACAACCTTGCAGAAAATATTCTTCATTTTTTGCCAAAAACATATATTTTTTGCATTTTAAACCTCGTTATAACTCAAAACTCTTATGATAAAAACACGTATTAAATACTAATCAAATTATTTAAAGTACTCGATACATGAATCTGTCTTTTTTTTTTTTCCTTGTTTCGAATTTACCAATTGCTATATTCATTTCCCTTTACCTAATTAACTCACTCCCTCATATTCTTCTTATCTAAAAAAACCCCCTCATTTTCTCAACTTTTTTTTTTGTTTTGTTTTGTTTTAAGAAAAGTTCCAAAAGTGATTTAATCAGCTCATCCCTTTCCCCCAAAGAAACATTAGTACATATTTACAGCTATATTGACATAGGGATTAGGTCCCACATAAATATGACATGGAAAAATTCAATTCACCAACCAATAATGAGATGTTTTTAGCACTTTTAAACCTTTTATTTTCTTTCCTCTTTTTTAATTTCTCAAAAAAAGAAATAAAATAAAATAAAAGAGATTTGGAACTTTAAACCCTCAAGATCCACATGACTATTTGACCAAATCACAATTAATACTTACTTAATTAACTTTCAAACTCAACATCACCATTAAAGAATTTCCCTCCTTTCCCATCTCTTTCCACCAATTACCCCTCACAACTCACAATCATCAACACTTAACCCCAAACTAACCCAAGGGCAAAATCGTCATTTCCAATGAACTGTCGGTCCTCTAACCATGGTTAAAATTTAACCCATCATGTTAACCACCCCTGAGAGCGTCGGTGACTCACTGCTCTCTCTCTCCCTCACTCTCTCTCATACCAGAGGAGAGAGAAAATGAGTCCGTATATATAAACGAATTTCCACCGAACGAATCCAGAGCTTCCATAGTCAGAGAAACAAAGTAGAGGAGAGAGAAAGTTAGAGGAGGAGAGAGAAAGTGAAACAACAATGGCGGATTCGAGCGATTCTGTTTCTGTTAATATTGAGCCGATCTCCATTGATAGCCAGGTGCATTTTCGATAATCCTGCAATTTTTTTTTGGTTTCATTATGCTTTTGATGATTGATGGTTTTCTCTCTCTATCTTCTCCTTTTTTGTTTCGTTTATTGAGCTGCATTTTGATGGCGGTGATTGTTGGTGGTTGAAGTTTCAGCTTCAATGCAGTGTTTAATCGAGTTTAGATGAAGTTTTAGTGTATCTTTGAATTTTATGCTTTTTTTTTGTGTTTTTTTTGTGTTTATTTTGTGTTTTTTTTTTTTTTTTTCTGGTTGAGTTTTCTGGTTTTTGAAATTAAACCGTCGGATTCTTGCTATTTTTTTTGTGCAAAAGTATTATTTCTGAGCAGCTAGTTATTTGTTTAATTTGAATGTTCGATTGGTGTTATGCTGAATTTGACTGACATTGCAATGTTATAGCATCGAGTAATTGGTTGCGAGGTGGGTGTAATGGCGGAAATTGTCGAAAATGAAGAAGAATTCAGAGCTGCATTACGTTGCTAAATTTAAATATAATATATATATTTTTCAGGGTATTGCGATGATATTTGTTTGAGTTTTAGGGGTTTTATTATGGAATATGGAATGTCAAATTCAGGCCAATTTGATTTAGCACTTTCTGGGAAAACTTGAATTTGTTCCCTCATTCTATAACCTTTGTTCTTTTCTTTTGGATTGCCCCTCAATTGATAGCTTGATAATATGACTAATTATGGTATTCTATTCCCTTTCTCTTTGATGTTGATGTATCAACTTGTGTTATGTTCTTTTTCTTTCCTGTTCTTTTTTGGTGCTGATTGGTAAAATTTATGCCTGCAATTGGTAATATATTCAATTCGTTGTTTAAGTGATTAGGCAAGTTTAGGCCGGGGACCAGAATTCTCGAATATTACTATTATCCTTGCTATCAGAAATAAGCAACTTTTGCTTGTTAGAAATCTCTTGTTTAAAGCTTTAAGATTGCTATTCGTTCAATTAATGTCATTTTCATGACTGAGGTGTGTTGGAAATTTGGTAAAAGCATTTTTTTAACGTATTCCTCGCGGTTGTGCAGGAGTATTATGTAAAAACGGGCTCTGGTCCGGTGTCGGTTGCTGTTTTTGGTGATCAGGATAAGCCAGCCCTTATTACCTACCCAGATTTGGCTTTGAATTGTAAGTACCCATAGATCCTTTTACTACTTTATTGTGTTATTTTTAGTTTGTTTACCTGTCGGGGCCTATAGTAGCCTGGTAGGTAATATTACTTCTTAATGACTTTCAAATAATATTATAAAGGAGATGATAATGAACTAATACCAAAAAACCTTGGGCTGTTGGGTTATCTTCTATGATGTAACTCACTTTATATGTACTTTATGAAATAACTTGCTAACCTCATGTGTATTAGAATTATGTATATTTCTACTTTTATTTTTTTTATTTTTTTTTATTTTTTTATTTTTTCTCCTTGACGGTGAGAAGTATTTGATTCCTTCTCATGTGATTGAGCAGATGCATCTTGTTTTCAAGGATTATTCATGTGTCCAGAAGCATTATCTCTGCTTCTCCACAACTTCTGCATATACCACATCAGTCCTCCTGGACACGAGGTTTGTAACTTGGATAATTGAATCCTTATACGCTTCTTTGTTTAATTTCTTAATTTTCTAATATGGTAATTTTGTTAAGAGCTTTTTCAGTGGGGATCTGCTGCAAAAAGCTATGATGGCCCTCCACCTACAGTTGATGACTTAGCTGACCAGATAGTTGAAGTTCTTGACTATTTTGGGTAATCTTTCCGTTCTCTTACCAAGCATATCTTCTACTTCGGTTTCTTGACTTTCTACTGCAAATTCTGCTGGTTCATCATATGAGGTTTTTGGCTCTAGAGCATAGGAGTAGGCCACTGGTTACCGTATTGAACAGATTAGGATAGCATTGACTAATGCAATTGGTGTAACTTATGCTCGGGATATATTTTTGTTGCAGACTTGGTGCAGTGATGTGTATGGGAGTGACAGCTGGAGCATATATTTTAACCTTATTTGCTGTAAGTTCCTCTTGTTAAGGTCTCTGAGTAAATAAAGATGTCTTTAAGTTATTTTTTGTACTCATACTTGTTCATTCGCTTCTGTGTGTGCAGATGAAATATAGGCAGCGTGTTCTTGGTTTGATACTTGTTTCTCCTCTATGCAGAGCACCATCTTGGACAGAATGGTTGTACAATAAGGTCCCTTTTTCTGAACTTGTCTACCAGTAGTACAGAGAAAAGAATCTTAGCCTCATAAAGTGTATTTCTTGCAGGTGATGTCGAATTTACTATATTACTATGGCATGTGTAGCGTGGTAAAAGAGATGTTGCTTAAACGGTACTTCAGCAAGGTATATTAGATGCTTCTGCCATTATGTACCATGTATTACTTTCCTTGTATGAAATTGTTCAATAGCTCATTGCAAATCCTCCAGCAGGAAGTTCGCGGTAATTCTATTGCACCAGAATCAGATATTGTCCACGCATGTAAGAAAGTGAGTTTTTTTGGCCTCAGCTTTCTTTCATCATAAATCTGGGATAGGAGTGGGTGATAGTCTGTAAGTAGTAGAGGATTACAGGATTTTTTTGTCAGCATTGTGTGTATGTACTGATTTCTTGCTCTGTTTTTTCCCTCATTTTGTAGTGGTTGGGTGAGCAAGAAAGTATTAATGTCGTGCAGTTTCTGGAGGCAATTAACAGGTAGGACATTTCTCTGCATGTTCTTGATTTTGACATTTGACGTAATTTGTACTTAGAAAGGTAGAGACTTGGCAAGACGTGTAGAAATGACCTTTCGTCTCTCTTATCATCATCTTTCAAGACCATTGGATCTGATGCCCGGATAGAATATAATGTTAACCACTGACAAAATTATGCTTTCTGCATAATCTTACTCAGTTATCTCTTATCTGAGAAGTTATGTACCACCATTTACTAGAAAACTGATTCTACAACAGTGCTGCACTGTAAGTCTGTTTACAGAGCTAAATTTGTGGGGAGAGGAAATGAGCAAGGATGGGAGGGAGGTTGTAACTGTTGATTTATACATGGCAAAATGCAATGATGTAATACCCTCATATAGGATTAGTGAAAATCTGTATATTCCACTATCTCCTCCAACTTGATGTTCTTTGTTCCTCCATGGCCTTCCATTTTCCCTTGTTCTTATCAGAAAACATCATTTAGGCACCCTTAAGTCATTTTTGCTATAGCTGTTGGTATCAATAATTTGTTGTATCAATTTGTTACTATCTTTTGCTTTACTAGATACAGTAGCCTATTGTAAAACTAGAGATGTTTCCTTGTCGGTGGTGTTTTGGAGAAAGTTGTTAATGATGGAAGGATTATGGATCAATATTGGACTTATATCTTGCAATACTAAATCCTTCAACTTTTTCGGTGAATAAAATAGTACATTTAACTATCGTTGGGCCCTGCTAATGTACTTGACTGTCCCACTGAGATGAGTGCTGCTCTTATCTTGTGTCTGTCTCGTCAAATGACCTTCTTGAGTGTGTGTGTGTAATATTTAGTCTCACACCAAAGGTTTCACTTGCTGATGTGCTCAACATTGTCCTTATATACCCTCTACTCAGGAGGCCGGACATAACTGAAGGATTGAAGAAACTGCGATGTCGTTCACTTATATTCATTGGAGAGGAATCATCTTTCCATTCAGAAGCAGTGCACATGGCCACAAAACTAGATAGAAGATTTAGTGCTTTAGTTGAGGTACCATATTTGGCCAACCTTTTCGGCTTTAATGTCTACTTTTTATGTTATTTCCAGAGATGGGATGTGCTCATCAACTTTGTTGCCGGAAATTGCAGGTTCAGGCATGTGGGTCCCTGGTGACCGAGGAGCAACCGCAGGCCTTGTTGATCCCTTTAGAGTACTTCCTCATGGGCTATGGTTTGTACAGGCAATCACAATTGAGTGTGAGCCCAAGAAGCCCATTGACCCCATCTTGCATCTCTCCGGAGCTGCTTTCACCCGAGAGCATGGGTTTGAAACTGAAGCCGATCAAGACTCGCATCTCGTTGGAGGTATAGTTGGAGGTGGAACATCAAGAATCCGCCCCGTTTGTAATCTATATATATGCAGTGAGCAAATGCTAGTTGGTTTTTTTTTTGGTTGGATTAGAAAATGAAGTTGAGGGGGGTACAGGATGGTGTACTTGTAGATACATAAAAAAAAAGATAGAAGAGGAAACTATTATAGAAGAGAGAAATTGAGAGAAATTGAGAGAAATAGTCTGCAAAGTGGGAGAGATTGGGAAATTTGTTAATTTTGTAATCATAGATTCCATGGCAGCTGAGTTGTCTGTAAATCTTTGAATAATGATTTCATCATGATGATGATGAGGAAAGAAATAACATGAGCAATTCTTTTGCAAGCAGTAAATGTTTATGTTTGTCTCCTCCTGATTGTAAGCTGTTTCTTCATACCCAGATTTCTGGTTCTGACATCTGCAGGTGCTGGAAAGTGCTGCTTTGACTTTGTCACTGCAATGTTGATACTATTATTATTATTTTTTTTTTGTACTCCCCCTTTCCCTCCTGATTATTTTTTTATTAGGTAAAGAGATCTCAGCAGGAGGGAAAGGGGGAGGGGGTTCCCTTGTGGATGATGAGAATCGAACCCCGGGTAGAGATTGGGAGGAGTTTTTTCTTTTTACTAAAATTGACGTTTTTTTTAACAAGTACGTTCGAGTCCACCTCAACTTGCTCAAAGTATTACTAGTATGAATCGTTGTTTGTTTGTGGCACGTCATACTCTTTTTTGGAGTTTGGATCCACCTACTGAAATTTGAGAAATTTTCCATAGTGCTAGGAGGAAGTCTCGAGAGGACGACCTCCTGCTGATGTTTTTCTCACTTTCTTAAAACAACCTCATCCATAGCAGCTGTAAACACATTGTCCTTTTTTTTTGGTAGAATTGATTCATTAAGTTCTTAATTATGCTAGACATTAGCCGAAACCAAGTTGCTGCAATGAATTCATCAGGCCTTTCTTGTACCTCAATGAACTGAAAGAAGTACTACAACAGTTGTAAACCTATCCATATCCAACCATATATCATACAGATTGAAGATCTATTTATAAGTCATGGTAGGTGATCATGCACTCATGCCGTTACTGTGATTATTAATGAGGAACTTGGACTGTCGTCTGGAACGATCCTGGTGCAGAAACCGGGGCTGTTTGGGACTTCCAACCGGCCAAAAGTTTTCCTGAAATTCGTTGGTGGGTTTCTTCGACGATTAGAGCAGTAATCAAGCTCCTTAGGATCCTCTCCAGTTCCGCACCATCGTTCCATGCATGTACCCCTGCCTTCGTAAGTGCAGGGTTGTTACATATTGCTTCCCACAGCTGGAAATTCTTCCTTGGCATCACATAGTCATTAGCTGTTAGCTTCATACTCGGGCAGATATCGTTCTTCCCATCACCTAAGTAAACGATCCGCTTCTCTGACGAGGAAGATCGAATCCTGTCAATGACTAGCCCCTGTTACCAACAATGGAATACGTAACGCGTTAGAAAATATATTTTGCATGACATATCGCATTGAATTTGTAAGATATAGACGTGTCAAACAGGTCGACCCGACAAGCTTTGGACCAGTTCATTTTGGATTCAGGTTGATTATTCCTTTTTTGTTTCTTGGTTATTTTTCCAAGTCAGTTTTTGGCAAGTCTAGTCGAACATTATTAGCTAGGTAGGTATGAGGCATACCTTGCACATATTGGGAGGGCAAAGAGTGCAACCATGAGACGATGATTTGAAGTCATGGAACGGCAAAATTTTGAGCCTGCCATCTTCAGTCACGAAAGCTGGATTTGTGTTGATTTCAGAAAAACAGTGCAACACTCCATGATGGTTCAGAATTGTCTCAATGTAAAAGGTATTTGCATCGCTGACTATCCTCAAATCACACCTGAAATAAAATCAAACACATTAGCATGTCGAATTCTATGATCACTAGGTAGGTTGCACGGAAATGAATACGACACGAAACATGGATAAGCATTATGTATGGAAGGTGAAAAGCCTAATATGTGTCCAACATGCGTGTTGTATTGTGTCTGCATGTTGTATTGTGTCCACATGTCAGACACAAGACCTACACCTTATATGGAATGTCAGTGCATCCTAGGTGAATAGGATCAAATTTGATCATTTTCAAAGATTCTTAGCATGTTAAATAAAGTAAAAAACTTATGGTGCAAATTAAAGAATAAATACCACTCTTTGGTTTAATGACTATCATACCCAGAAGCATAAGCTGACTTTATGGCAGATATGATGTTAGGAGACAATGGTATCTTCTTCAAGCATTCTGCAATCTCTTGTACTGTTCTCCCTTGTAAGTAAAGTTCCTCCATCATCTTATCCTGTTCATAATTAGGTGAAAGAAAAGGTTAAAAACATTGATAGCCTTTTCTAGAGTAGTTGCAAAAAGAACCAATTATTGGTAATAGTAGCATATTTCATTAATATATGTGACTTTTTTAATTGGAGGGGCCGTCATAAAGGATCGTTCAAGATGGATTTTGAACCTGTATCCCTAATACAACTTTTACAAACTTTACTAGTTAAGCAAATGGACATTTATGTACACTTTAGTATTTCAAGAATTGAATTGATAGTTTTTTTTTTCTTTTTATTGAATGGAGTAGAATAAAAGGATTAAAGGCCAAATAAAAAGGAATTTAAATCAACTATGAGCATAACTGTACAAGAATCAAGTTTTCTGGGTAAGTGGCTTCAAGTAAAGCAGTCCTCTCAAGAAATACTCCTTAATATTTTGTTCGGTTCTTTCGAGTTCTTATCTAGAACAGAAGATAATTTTACCGATTAAATTGGTAGTTCATGATGTGGTTAACCTAACCATGATTTTTTCGTCCATGGGAGTCATAGAGGTTAATATAAGATATTTACATATAATATGGTAGGAAGAATCGAACCTAGTACCTAAAATTTATTCTTATTTATAACCATCTAACCATTAAACTATCGTAGCTATTTGCAATTTAGAGGTTACTTTGAACGATTTAGGGGCGACTTTTTACAAACTTATCGTAACTTTTGTCATAAGTTGTAACCACTTACTCTTAAATCATTAAAAGTTACCCTCAGTTATGAAAAGTTATAATTGGAACGTCTAACACGATACACAAAAGTGTTACTGGTTTTTCCGTTCACAAGAATCGAAGTATCGAGAAATAAGTTCCGATAGTAATAAAACTTAAAGAGAAGAAAAAGAACTAACCATGAGAGAATTGTAAGGCATGGTAGGGAGAAGATGATGGAAGAGTTGCCTCAAACCAAGGTTATCGATAACCCAATCATCACTATCACATTCTTCAATGATCGTCCTATCAAAATCAAATACCACCACTTTTTTATTATCACCATCTTTCTCTTCTCCCATTCTTCCTCTTCTCTAGAGAGAGAAAGTAGAAGTAGAAGTAGAGAGAGAAAGTAATTTAGTACTCCTTGTTTGTTAATTAACTTTGGTTTTGAAACTTCAAAGCCAAAATGACAAATCCTCGTATTTATAAAGGAAAAAAAAAAAAAAGAAATTGGAGGCACCCAATTAATTACGTGATCATATATATACCCTTCTTTTTGCACCTGTTTCCCTTTACTCGTCCTTTTGTCTTGTCACGTGACACTTGTACCATTTTTTTTTTTTTTTTTTTTTTGGTAAAAAGGTGGGGTAAAAAAAAAAGAAGAAGAAGAAAGAAAAGTTGATATATGTGGTTTTAATTTGGGTTGGCCTAAAAGTAATTTTGATCGTGGTTTTTGGTAAAGGGTTAATGGGTTAACACCAAATTTATTTTTATGATGGTATGTGATTAGAGTTCTAAAGACTATGGGATTTTTGGAAAGTTGTTCCTTGTTGAGGGTAATCTTTTTACTTGAGGATATAAAGATTGGAAAATAGCTTTGTTTTTCTGGTCAAATTTTGTTTTTCAAAAAATTATGATAATAAATATAGTGTAGGTTCACTTCCCGTTAGTTTTGCTAATATGTTAATTATTGATTTTTATTGAGTTTTGTTGATTTTTGTTGAACACAAATT
>BSSO01004924.1:0-13803 GCA_030267885.1 Mesembryanthemum crystallinum | reverse complement strand
TGATGGTGTTACTTGGTGAGGCCGCTGGTTTAATGAGATGACTTTATGGGAGATTTATGTAATAGAATTATTAAGACATTTATTTTTGGGATATTCTTTTGGAATTTTGGAGTTGTTTAATTCGAATAACCCACCTAGACCACATTTAGACAATTTGGTTAATAAATAGATTAATTCCCTTTGTTAATTTATTAGCTTTGCATTTATTCTCTTTTGAATGAATGTGCCGGCAATACCCCAAGTTTTCTTTTAATTTAAGTGATTTCAAAATATAAAAATAATTTTATTATTTAAAATAAATTATTAGAAAATTTGGGGTGTTACAAGCACCTTCAATATCTTATTGCAAAATTGTAACCTAAAACTTTACAACAAAAAAACAGAACTGGGAGGGCCAGTTTTATCCATCAATACATGCTTCTGAACCTAATAGTGGTGGCATCTGAAGCAGAATGATCGGATTTCTTAATGCAGGACAGCTTCACTAGAGCATCTAACTGCATCATGGACCTCAGGCTCTTCTTTCATATTCTGCATTTCTCCTTGCACACTCCAGTATAGTTTTGTCAGCAGTTATGAAGTAAGCAGCAATTGATGCTGCATCAAAAATACCAAGTACCAAGTCAGGTACGATACTGAATTCTGACACAAACAAGGTACATCAAAGACAGATATCCTCTTCCCTTTTAGGTTTTAACATGCAAGCCATGATATTAAGTTCACAACAAAAGCACACGAAACGACCCTTCTCAAGAACAGTAATAACTGAGATTAGAGCTCATAATTACTGGATATCTCTTAAAAGCCAATGGAATGACAGTTACAGACTATAGTTAAACGGTTAAATTCACACGAGTACACTATCAAGATGAAGTATATCATATTGCTCAAGTTTTACCCACTGATGTGGGCTACATTTTGAAATGTATGCCTGAGAAATGAAAAGCACAGCTAGATTTAAAACTCTTTCTTAGAACTATAAATATCCAGGCATTACCTGCTGATATGATGAGAGCTTGAGCAGTATAATTAAGGTTATGCTTCGCCCATGGAACAACCCGGCAAACAGCTAACTGCACTTCAAGGGAGACAAATTAGAAGTTATACATAATTGCTTAGTGTTAAAGATGCAGATTAGTAGAACACCGATTCACAGGATGTATATTCGCACTTAGAGAAAGCATGCATTATTGTCATCATTCAATTTTAGCTAAGCTTTTCCATCTCATAGCAAATGAGTATAATTTTTGAGAATGTTATATAAGTCTTCGGTTGGGAAAGAACCCCCTCTCATCAAATGCATTCCCATAACAAAATTTCAGTGATTAAGTCTTGATACGTGGATATGGTATTCCTTTCAAGAAGATTTTTTCAAAGAAGATCATTTTCCCACTTTAATTATGGGTTACTGGAATGGAGGCTTGTTCTTAATAACTGCTAGGAGACTGATTGCAAAGTTTCCAGGGCACAATTGTAGAGGCCCATTTAAGATGCTTCCTTTCCTCCCTCATAAAGTTAGTTTTCCAATCAGTTCACATGGCTCATCAAAACACAAGTTTGGAGAGAGCAACTCCTCAGGTAGAGCTTGGTTTTGGATGTACTAAAAAGGGGGGAGAAAATGGCTGCTGATCAAGGGGTCCAGAGAACATCTCTCGTGGGGGAATTGTAAAACTTTTTTGCTCGAAAATGCTCATAGACTTCAATTACTTTGAAGTCTTGGACATTTCCCTCCAGTAGTATATACCGGATGATGACACCTGAGTAAATGCTACCAAAACAAGCCCACTGCACCATCAATTATTCTGATTTCAGTTTCTTTAGCTTTCAATTTGATAACACTAAGCTCGCAATTTTAAATTTTTGAGCAAAAGTTAGTCCCTAGGAGGAGGAGTCTGACAAATGAGTCAGCATTCTAGCGTCATTTGCTACATTGTCCCAAATTATTATTGAGTGTGGTCCAGTAAATCGAAATCCAGGTGCCAAAAGCTTCCCTAGGACCATGATCCAGACTATCATTCCAAGCAAAACCCATTCCAATGATATAAGTGAGAAGCACAACCTTAAAGACTTATTATTGTATTTCATCCATGGCAACATTCTACTGCTGTGATTCATCGCAGGCTCCCAAGTCCACACAAGATCTTTCACTACCCTTATTGCGTTAAAATTGATCGAGTGTACTGCCCTTTTCTTTTTCAACAGTTCGCACCAATCCTATTGCAATTGTCCAGAAATTACACAAATAATCATCATTTCTCCATCACCCCAGCGCCTTCAACTCAACTTTTAAGAGGCGGTGTGATGAATTTTCAGCAAAGTCCCTTTCTTTTCACACATACATACCAAAATAGGGGTCTAATCATTACCCCAAATTATCTTTTATACTTGTGTTTCTGGGCATAAACATAGCTATAGGCAACCCACCAACCACCATATTGCAAAAGAAAAGAAAGGCATCAATCAATCCACAGCTTCACAGTAATTCATTTCATTATCTAAGAACATGATTAGAGCTCAAATCACTTCCAAAAATTCTAACCCTAATCTGCTATTGCCAAAAAAAATAAAAATAAATAAATAAATAAATCCTTATTTCACGACACCAACCAATTCAAGATCCTCAAAATTGAGAAATGAAGATCACACAAAACCGGAAAAATCAAAATCAATTGCTTTACTTAAATGCATAATAAAGAAATGCAAATCAAAACATACATACCGTGGGCACAGCGCTAACAACACAAGCGATTGCAGCTGCCTTAGCTCCCGCTCTAGCTCCCTCTACAACAATCAATCAATCAAAAATCACAAAAATTAGCAACAATTCAACGAATGAATCAAAACCCGAATGAAACCATACCCAATTGAGAAAAATGAGGATTGAGGAGAGAGAGAAGGGGAAGAACAACCTCGAGTGCAATCGTCTCGAACTTTCTTCTCCTCGAGAGGAGCAGGGATCAAGAATGAAGGTGGGTTGATGATGGTAGTTGTTGTTGTTGTTCTTCTTCTGTGATTTTCCATCAAGGTTTCTCTGATTATAGTACTTGGATTTCCCATCTCTGTTCTGTTTTTTTCTCTCTCTTCTTTCTGTTGTTCTTGTACAAATAGTGTGGTGGGCTGTGGAGAAAGATGAATTGTAGAGCGCCACCTGATCGGTTGAAAACTTGCAACTTTTTTTTTTTTTTTTGTGTGTGTGGTTGAATTCAACCTTCTACTTCCTATACATGTTTTCAATTTGATTTTCATTTCTTCTTTCTCCTTTGTTTATTTTATTTATTATTCATTTATTTATTTATTTTTATTTTTATTCTGGTACTAATCATGCACAGTGGTTGATGTACATTTGAGTGGGTAATAATTATTAGTTATTGGCTGATAGCTAGTAGTTATTGGCGGGTTATATTAGCTATTTTGATCAATCGGTAAAAGTGGTAGTGTATGAAAAAGTGTCTAGTAAGATCAGATCACTTTTAGTTGGTAACTTGAGAAAAACATAACCAAGTTACCCTGGTCACAAACTTTACAAGGCAAGCCTAAAAGTTGCTCATCGACCATCATTGCTTTTTGGATGTTGGATTATAGGGTGCTAAACAATCTGTCTAGGTGCTTATCAAAATACCTCTTTGGCGGATGGATTGGTTAAATAAGATCATGTAATAATTATTTCTTGGAAGTTTTGAAGGGTGAATAAATTCTCGATAAATATATACCATACAGATCAGAGTTATGATCGCTCGTAGGTGTTTTTATCAACCACATTTAGCTTGTATGAATTTTCCCCACTTTTTTTCTTTTTGGGGGAATTCTTTGAGCCTCTATGAGATGAGAATAGTTAATACCTTATCTCTAAGAAACATATTAAGCAATATTTAGTACTCTGTTTTTCTTTTTCATTTGCAAATGGAGACGCAAAGTTGGACAAAAGTTCACTAAACATTATCACAGATTCATATAACTTTGATTAAGAATATAAGATTTAGGTTGGTCTTGAACTAATTTTCACATGAGATGCTTGCTATTTTTTTAAAGTGGTCTCTCTCCACAAGTATTAGTCAATAATGATACAACTTGTCTGAATAGTCATTTAAAACTGGTAAATAAGAATCAATTTAGGTCACTTTTTAGAGGAGACAATTTGGATGTAATAATACTTTCACATCTTTGTTTTAAAGAGTGATGTTATACAAATACTCTACAAATATTCAATCTCATTACTTGTATAACAAATACTACTCTACAAATGTTCAATCTTATTCATTCTTTGAAACTCCCATTGTCTTACCAATTTCATCGTACCATAGAAACTAAAATGCCATCGGTAAAGTAATGTTATGCTGCTCCTTTTCCCCCTATAACCAACGGCCATTCCCATCAATTGATCCCAAAGAACATAAGTGGTTCAAGTTCACCAAAATTAATTCTTCAAATATTATATGTTTGTTCATCACATCGTTTCCATACTGTGTACACTTCCATTTAACTCCGAAACTTACCTTTCCTCGTATTATTCATTTAAATCTCATTCGGTTTAATTCAATTTAGCAGTATTCAGTTGATATGAACAAACAGAATCCTCAAAGGAGAAGGGGAGGAACAACTAGGTAAAACAACTTCAAACATTTTGAAGGAAAGGCAGCTAGGTAAAACAACGTCAAACATTTTGTGGGAATTACTATAACTTTTGAGGGAGTAACTGCAAGGTAAAACGCCTTCAAAGATTTTGGGGGAATAAAAACTTTCACTCACTTGATCATCGAACAAACCACATGAGATTCTCACTGACCCAAAAAAAAAAAAAAAAAAAAAAAGATGATCCTCCCTTGTTAGACGCATTGTCCCCCAACCTTGGGAGATACTTATCGACCTTGTGCACCCTTATCCCCCAACCTCTAGAGATTGAAGGCTCGGTTCTTATCGACCTCGTGCACATTGTGTAAATAAAAAAAAATGAAAAAACTTCTTACCCACCAAATCCACATCTTTCAACGGAAGAGCAGTCAATATATAGACACTTTCGGCAAAATACTATTATTTCACATTTGGAAACACAAGCTGCTTCTCTCGGATCAATTATCCCTTGTAAACCATACCAAACAAAATTATAAGAAAAAAAAAGAAAATTCAGAGCTGCTTAGCTCATCATGACTGATGATTGACTGGTTTCTCACCTTACAACCCAGTATGCTTTCAAGCTTAAAAATATTTAAGACACTGAGTGCAGAAATCAATAAGGATAAGAACATCAAGGTCAAAGCAAACAATTCATACAAGATATAACACTAAAATTCTCCCTGTCATAAATTTTATGCCAGAAGAACATTCAACATAAAATCCCTTCAACAGGGAAATAGCACAAAGGATGAATAGTTCACATAGCCAATCTCCAGTTTATATAGCACCAAAGCCACACCAAGCTCCTTGTGTACGTCAAATAATAATACTATTAACCTACACAAAAGGAAATTCAACTGTAGTCAAGAAAAGAGAAATAATCAGACAATAAACCTTGAATATACGGTATGGGGGTGGGGTGGGGGTGGGAGGAGGAGAATCAGTGCGTGAGGTTCCCGCCATGAATGTGGTCTGTCGATGAGCACCAAATGCTCAATCAAGCAATGTTGTCCTTGGGCCCCCGTCTCATCATCCTAGGTCGGCAGCAGAGCCCATCTTGGACTGGGCCAAGAGGTTAAACCGATCCCCCACCCCCAAAAAAAAAAACCCAAAACAGTGAGTTCAGATCCCATAAAATGATGTAGTTTTTGGTGAGGTACACCGCTCAGATCACGGTTAATACACATGCAGGTCTAATTTGGAGACAAATGTTAATTTTCCATGTAGATACTTCACCAAATATTACATCTTTTTACTTTAGGGGATCTGTACTCCAAACCAGGCCATCCCACATATTTCCTTCATGGGAAATAAGAGAAGTTCAATAATTGAACTTCAGACCTCAAGGTTACGATATGGCTGGATAACCATCAGAGTAAATGCTCTTGGATCTGAACAGGCTGCTTGTGCAACCTCAAACATGAGCTCCAGGTTACAATGAGGCAAGTTACACTACATGAATCATTTTTCTTTGAAAGACTAAAACATTAATCACAATAAATGGGAGAGATGGAGCAGGGCTGAACTTACCAAATTATTTAGAGACCCTGCTCGATGAGATAATCGCCCAACCTTTCAACAATCATGTTGCACTGACCAGGAGTAACAGGTTCATCATAGATACCAATGACCAAAGCCTGACCAGTCTTCTTCACACAAATGCCACCAGGGCCCTGAAGTACAAGAGAAGAAAATAGAATTTTACCACAAGTAACCAGCATAACAACTAGTAAACAATGATACAACCTAGAGTATAGACTACCAACCATTTAACCTTTACAAATGCAGTAAGTGGAGAGGAAAATGTAATTCAATATATTTCCCGATCCGTCAAAATACGAAAAAGTTCATGCATTAATTGAATACCACACATACAGGCACATGCACATGAACCTTGATGTAATGATTTTGATTGATTTACACACTGGAATATTGGTTAGATTCTGCAATTATCAGGAAATTTTTTATTGAACCCTACAAGAAGGTTCTACCCCGGATATGCAAAATCACAAAATCTATATTGATTAGCTTTCACTTTTTCAGTTTCATTCTAAAAGAAGTTAACTACTTTGGGGGGTTTTGAATTGCAAAACAATAAAAGTTGACAGCATGATCTCCGGTTAGCTCACTGATAAGGAACTACCGAGGTTGAGGTCCCTGCTCCGTGCTGATGACAAACTTGCCGCTACACCTAGACAATTATGGAATGAAACCAGACCTTTTCAAACTAGACATATAGTTTGGAACGTCAACATATCTTCGGACATGGGTAAGAAGAATCCCATTTCCTACTCAGTGCTCTCAATACATCAATTATAAGCTGTGTAATACTGTGAGAACTATGGATAATAAACTAGTGGACATGCAACACATGCAGTTCAGACCACCAAGCAATTCAATCTGAAAGAATCAATCTTTACCTTCTTTCCACGAATCACAGCCCCAGGTTCACCTTGGATGACCATGTACTTTGTGCCGGCAAGGTGCAAGCCAGTCGGTGCGAGGGTTCCGGGCTCATCAAAATCCTTCACAATAGCAGCTATTTCCTCTGGTTTGAACTGTAGTACCAGAAAACAAATACACCAAATGAACCATGTTTTTCCCCATTACTTCAGTCCTCAAATACAGATCTCAACAAGTGATCAGTGATCACACAAAGGTTCGGGGAAAAAGTGAATAAATCAGTAACTATAACTACAAGGAACATTCAAGTTCACATCAGGCACCCCATTTCAGGCCAAAGTTACACACAAAATCAATCATCAAATCCTATATAGTTAAATATCTACACTGATCTTTCAATCAATCAGAATTCTCTTATTCATGCAGTTTATACAACTGAATAAATCAAATTTAAATCATCAAACCACCGTACAAATCAGCTCAAACAAAGACCATCAAGCAAAACAACCACAATCCCAGATAAAATTAGCACCGACCCATCAACAAAATCGGCAAAACAAAAATAACCCAGATGACAAAAACACCAGATCAGGCAAAAATCAATCAAACCCAGAAAAAATCAAACACCTTTCAGATCTGCAAAGCGGCAAAAACTCAAAACCCAAACACAAAATTCAAAACCCAGAAAAATTAAAGTAAAGGACCTGAGGAAAAGCGGCGCTCTGAGCCCAGACGCTGCCATCAATACCAAGAATAGCAGCGGAAGTGAGGCGATTGGTGGTGCCCTCAATCTCGCACATCAGGTGGTCATCGACGTAAGTTTGCCACGACATCTTCTTCTTCTTCTTCTTCTTGCTGTGTTCTTCTTCGAACAGAGAGAGAGAGAGAGAGAGAGAGAGATTTGAGGTTTCTTTGGGTGATTGGAGAGGAGAGGAGAGTGAGAAATAGAGAGGGGATTTTTGTGTATAAAAAGTTGCGTAAGAATGAAGCGGAAAAGGGTGTCAGATTGTGACGGTGCGAGTGTGTGTGTGTGTGTGTGTGAACCTGTGGATATTTGGGTCTGGTCGCTAGGCTCAATCGTAGCCGTGAATTTTGCATTTCTTGGCCCTCATCATGGACGGGGGAATTTCCTTCTATTATGTTTTTTCTCTCCCTCTTTTTTCCTTTTCTGTTCATGGGTTGATCTCGGGTGCAGCGGTCTTATTATACGAGGTACAGTACATAATTTAGGGACGACTTTGACTCTTTGAGCATATTAAGGGTGATTTTAAGCCGTTTGTACTTATAGATTGGAGAGAAAGATAAATAATTTCCCCAAGTGAGTAAGTAGGATTTGTCTCGCTCATTTTTTAGACGTGTTTGAGAATTAGTTTGGTTTGATGTCTCAATTATCGGATTTAGGTGGGAAGGAAATGTGGATTTTCATGTCCCATTAGGTAGAGTTCTTTGTAAGAGGATGTATCAACAAGAGTAACATAGGTAACTTTTCGAGTTAGCCTGGTTGGCTCAATATGCATAAATTTTCCTCTAATAAAATCACCATAAAATACTTTTCTAAATACACATATTTATTCATTTATAATTTGCACGATCACTTAAAGTTGAATTTAAATGCAAACAAAGTGAGGTGATCTATATTTATACATTTATAATAGTGAACCTAATCAAAACGAGTCAAATCAATGCATGAGACGAGCCCGAGTCACATTCCCCATTTTAAGATATTCTTTCTTTTTTTTTTTTGCAAATATATTCTTTTTTCAGAAAAATAGATAATGAATTTGAAGGTTGTTTTAGATTGTCATAGTTTATATGATGGCATATCATTAACCCTAACTTATGCATGCTATATAGCCCCCACTTGTATTGAAGAGCGAAGTTAAATAATAGTAACACAAAACTCCTTGCTCTTGTTGGTTAATTCAATTCTATTATTTTCATTATATAATTGTTTGTCAAACAAACCTAGGCTATGTTCTCTTCATGTGATTTTTGTTGATATTTATTGTTGATTGTTGACTTTTGTTGATTTTCGTTGATTTTACTGATTTTTGTTGATTCGTTAGATTCCGCCGAGAGCGACTTTGCTGATTTTTGTTGTTTTTTACTGATTTTTGTTGATTTTACTCATTTTTGTTGGTTTTTGCTGAAATCAACAAAAAAAAAAAAAAGTTGAAGAGAATAAAGCATTAGTATTACTTTATTTTCTTTTCATTGTTACTATTCACCTTTAATTTAATTTAATTCAAATTAATCTAGTTTAATCTTTATTTTGTCTATTACATATGACTATTCACTTAATTTAGTCGGTCTCCATTCAATTAAAGAAAGTATCTTACAAAATAATGTCTCCTGATAAAATAGTAATATAAATTACTAAAATACTATTTATAGTTAGGATTTTTTGCGAAACACTATCTTGTATCATGTCCACTTTGTGAACAACTACCTTTTAAAAATAATTGTGCGAACAACTACCTTTTAAGACGGATTTTGTTGGAAAGTGATACCTTTAGCCGAATTCAAACTAAATTTTTAGTGAGATCCCCAAAATACCCTCACCCCTCTCTCAGGTGATTCACTTAAACTCTACATTTTCCTATACTCGTGAAAAGTACCTTTACACAATTCGCATAAAATAATATAAACTTTCTAAACCAGGCGCACGGTTAAAAAAGGTTGAGAATCTAGGTGAATTACATAAAGGGGGTAAGGGTATTTTGGGAATTTCACTAAAAATTTGGCCTGAATTCGGCTAAAGCCTAAAGGTATCACTTCGCAACAAAATCCATCTTAAAAGGTAGTTGTTCGCAAACTTTTTTTTAAAAGTTAGTTGTTCGCAAAATGGACATGATAAAAGGTAGTGTTTCGCAAAAAATCCTTATAGTTATGAAAAGTACGATAAATATATGTGTTTATTTTTCAATATAATTCAAAAGTGATTAATGCACCTGCATCCAACTAACTAATTAGTGAAACTACTTACTTAATTTATCTACTAGTACAATAATACTTATGTAAATCGGGACCTTGATTCAATTATGATATATCGTGTTAATCATCTCATCCAACTAAAGTATTCCCTCCGTCCCCTATTTAACTTTCATAAACCTAAAATATTTTGTCCCTTATTTAGCTTTCAAAAACCAAAAATCACCAACACTTCACTATAATACCCCCAACTAACTTACCAATACAAAAAAAAAAAAGGAAAAATTACACTTTGGTGCCCTTACGTTTGGCCTAATCATTAATTAGTTACCTGTGTTTTTCATATTTTCACTTTGGTGCCCTGTAAATTGCAAAACTGTTTCACTTTAGTGCATTTCGCTAAAAATTCCGTTAAAGTGGTGATGTGGCACCCATTAGAAAGTGCTAATTATGCCTTTTACACTCAAACCAATGAGAGGGGAGAGAGTAGTGGGCTGGTTTCAGTGAAGAAAGCATAATTAAACCTTTCTAGTATGTGCCACATCACCATTTTTATGGACTTTTTAACGAATTGCACTAAAGTGAAACACTTTTGCAATTTACAGACACCAAAGTGAAAATATGAAAAATACAGGTAACTAATTAATGATTAGCCCAAATGTTAGGGCACCAAAGTGTAATTTTTCCAAAAAAAAAAAATCTTACTTTCTCTCTCCAATCACTTTACTTTTCAGATTTTTTACCCTTTCTCTATTAATTTATTCTCTCATACTAATATCTATCTCTAAAATATTAATCTTTAGCACATGGGTTCTCCTATAAGGGAAAAATAGACCAAAAAGCCTCTCCTTAATATTTACTCCATATCAGTTTTTGAAAGCTAATTAGGGGATGAAGGGAGTAAATTTTTAAGTTTATTCAACTTTAGCCTCATGTTCTCTATAATAGAGAATTCAGTGCAACAAGTATCAAATTTACCTTTACGTTCTGGATCCTCATAATTAAAGAGA
Organism: Mesembryanthemum crystallinum; assembly: GCA_030267885.1. Lineage (NCBI taxonomy): Eukaryota > Viridiplantae > Streptophyta > Magnoliopsida > Caryophyllales > Aizoaceae > Mesembryanthemum > Mesembryanthemum crystallinum. Next base: position 2,848 of record BSSO01004924.1, on the reverse strand, counting down.
GAGTTAGCTAGAGATAAATCAATCCCATTAGTGGGTAGCTTGTTGATGATCATTACAAAATACACATAGATATATAGAGTTCTTGTTGTTTTTACATCTTTTATTATTGATTCAATGAATGTTAAATGACTTTGAGTGAGAGAAATAAGAAGAAGAAAAACATCTTGAGATAGAGATAAATGTTGGTCTCTATTTATGATTTTTTTTCTTCTTATTGCCACCTCCACTATAACCATTACAATCATGGGCAAATCTCTAAAAAGTTAGTGTTGTTCAATCATTATCATGATTCATATTTCTGATTGTAATAATTTTTTTCCCTTGTCAACGATGACAAATATGACATATTGTAAATGGCAAGATCAAACCGTGAAACTTAACCGTTAGAAGTTATTAACCATTATGCATTGTTTGCAATTCAACAGCAGGTGAAAAACTATTACCAAATAGCATGATTGATAAGACTTTCTTCACCCAAGTTCAGATCCTACTAAAAGCATTTGTAGAGAAAAATCAAGGTTACCCCTACCCCTTACCTATTCCCATCTCTCCAAGTATTTAACATTTTAGTATTGGATTGGTACATTAAGACATAATGACCTTCCTAACCTTCGATTTTGAAAAGAAATAATAATAAGGGAAAATGGTATAAAATAAATTTACAAACCAATTATCTCGAGTCACTCATAAAGAATTTCCTTAATTTTGTTGGTTGATTTTTCCGTTTAGCTTTGATAGTTTCCATGAAATAATTTTATTCACATCTTATTAAAAAAATGAATTGCAACAAAAAAAGAAATAAATAAATCTCGAGAAGTAGTAAAACTAATGTTTTTCACAATTAATTTCATATCCTCATGTGATGATGATTGATGACACCAATTCGGAAAATTTAATAGAATATATATTTTTTTTTGTGTTCTTGAGTTATAATATTTGACCCGAAATTACACATTCCAAGCCCAACCTGATCGACGTGTTTGACACGTAAATTATTATACGTATGTATTTTATTATTAATCAAATAGTGGTCTTATGAATATGTACTAGGACTACATAATTTTTTTAATTTTATTTTTTTATTTATTTTTTCTTTGCATATGCCATGGTCAAAACAATTAGAGTATGAAAAAGAAANAAAAAGAAAAAGAAAAAAGAAAAAAAAAAAAAAAGAGTAGGAAAGGTGGTGACTGTGTGGGGCAATGGGAGTTTGACGCCAAAGAAAAACAGGCAAAGCATAAAAACCGGGGATGGAATTTGCTCTTTACCCTTTGACTCATCCGCCATTCATTTCATTATATTTTCTTTGCCAACTGCTTTTTCAGTGGTTTTTATTTAACCTATCAAGAACCAATTTTTATCAATCAAACAATTGATGCCAATAATCTGAGGGCCACCCAAAAGCCATTGGTATCTTACTCACTCTTTTAATCTTCTCTTTTGTCTTCTTTTTCATCTCTTTGTCTTCATTATTATTACTATAATTACATGATAATTACTTTGAATTATTTTAATTTATGTCGCTTTTCAACTTGTATAATCACCATCAGAAGAACATATATATAGCCGGATTCACTTTCTCACTCATTTGTGTAGTTTATTACCTTGAGAGAAATAAAGAGAAGCTGAGAAAGAGAAGAACATCAATGGAGGGGAAGAATGACAACAATCTTCATATGAAGATAGTGGAGGGAGAATATGGATATGTTCTTGAAGATGTTCCGCATTTGTCCGATTACATCCCAAATCTCCCTGTATGTTGTTTCTCTTTGATTTCTTTTTGTTTGATTTTTGCATTTTGATGTTGTTTGAATGAGTTTGGTTTCTGGGTTTTTGGTAGTTGGAAAGTTAATTCTGTTGATTTAGTTTGCTGTTTGGTTCCTTTTTGTGTGTGTTTGAGCTTGATCTGAAGTTGGTTACTATGATCGGAACACCGTACCGTGATAGTACAATTATTAGGTTGAATGGCTCAATAATTGGAAACTTTGGTGCTTGTATTTATAATAACAGAGTATAGATAATGCTATTGGGCCTATATCCTATTACTCCAGTTTCGAATGTGGGTCTTAGATTAAATATATCTGTTTCAGTTACTGTATACTTTTCACAGGATTTTATTTTATTTTTTTTTTCTTTTGCCTTTTGGAATTGTTTGAATAAATTTGATTTCTGGGTTTATAATTAATTGAAAATTTAATCTGGGTTAGTTGGTTATCAATGTTGATTGGTTTGCTGGTGTTCTTTTTGTGTTTGAGCTTGATCTGAAGTTGAGTTTTGAATTTGGTCTTGGATTAGATCATCTGTTTCAGTTACTTTATTCAAATTGTTTCTATCAAGTTTTGATTTCTGGATTTTTAATTAATTGGAAGTTTAGTCTGGGTTTAGTTGGTGATCAATGTTGAATTTTGTTTGCTGCTTGCTGGTATCCTTTTTGTGTTTGAGGTTGATCTGAAGTTGGGTTTTGAATGTGGATCTTGGATAGTTGGATTAGATCATTGGTTACAGTTATTGGATCCTTTTTGCTAGAATTGCTTTGTACTACCATTTTAGGAGATTGGGTATTCTTTGCGTTTATGATGGAGAAGTTTACCAATATTTGGTAGAGTTGTCATGTTCCATCAATTACTCATAGACTTAAAACAAGGGTTAATCGTATGAATGCAGTTGGGATGTGACATTGAAAGACATCTAGCAAACTTCAAATATGCTTTCTTTGCTGTGTAGTTCATTAAAAAAAATATAAAAATAAATAAACACAACCAAATAAATTGAAAAACAAAGGATTTGGCAAGTTTAAGGAAAGAATTTGTATACTCCCTCCGTCCCCTATTTACCTTTCCAAACCATA
>BSSO01004923.1:0-13804 GCA_030267885.1 Mesembryanthemum crystallinum | reverse complement strand
AATGTCAATATCCTTCTCCTCCAAGTAATTGATTGTAGTATAGCCATATCCAAATATCAAACTATTGCATGAGCAGTTCTTAAAGTCATTCTTAAAAATAAAAAAAAATCACTTAATTGAAAATAAAGTTGATAGTCATGTTTTTGGAAACATTTCTCAACAATACTTGTTTGGCTGTACAATGCCAAAAGAGTAATGTTAAACCAAAGGCAATCACATCATGGCACATGAGACACAACTCGTATCTCACCACTCACCAGCCACCATGCATAATAACCCACATCTCCCAGCTTTACCTTTCCTCCTTTCCCTTCCAAGATACCAACAGAAAACAATTACCTAGCAGTCTTATTGGTGACACTCACCAACACCAATCAAAGGCCAGGAAGCCTAGCTAGAATGAACTTGCTGCCAGGAAGTGAGTGTAGGTGGCCCTTTCCTCGCCAATTGCTCATGCAATGTCAAGATAAAGGAAGAGAATAAGACCATAGCAGCCGACGAAGCCACAATGGCACCTACATATCCCTCCACCCCAAGCTAAAAAGACCTTGATACATAACCACCATGCCCTTGAATCAAGACCACACTGAGCAGAAAGGAAGATCTGAAGAGATAAAACTTGATAGGAGGAAAAAATTCCTCCATGGGGCCTCATGGGCCTCCTGACATGGTGGTTTGTCGTCAAAAGTGAGCTAAGACAGCTAGCAAATAAGGGATTAGGAATCTAGACGAGGAAGGAAATAGGCAGTACAATAGAGAAGAAAGTATATTCTTATTTCAAATCTCATCCATGAATATGAATGTTTTTATAGAGTAAACACAGGGACCAACACGTCAAATAAGTCAGAATGTTAAGATGTTACTCCAGTGAAAACAACCTCTAGCTGTCCGTTAACCATCTAAACAGTGCAGTGACGCTCTTTCCTTCCTCAAGTTGTCAAGCACTAACAAAAGAGTTCAGCTACACATTAGCCAGAAAAATCTTAAGAAGAAAAACTATCTTCAGTAATGTTTACACTATATTAATCATCCTACAAGCCTGCCATTAACTGATCATACCAGAGTAGAGAGAACTAATTTCTTTTTTCTAAACAAATGAAGGATCCAGATCATGCATAAGCAACCAGAGAGTTTGAGAGGAAGGTCTATTTCTTCAAATTTAATCTGAGAACCCACAAAAAGAAAGAACGTAGTTAAGAAAGCAGTCTGAGAACCCAACACAACCTGAGAGCTCACCAAAAGAAAGCAGTGATTTATGCCTAACCCACCACAACCCTCACAATTGGCCAAGCAAAATTAAACAAAAACTACAAAGGCAACACTTTGCATCTTAAGAAAAAAAGTATGAACTTGCAAGTGTCACACCCTGTGCAAGGAATTAAGGATAAAAACTCATTTTTGTAGATTACAAGTTCAAGAATTAAACTCTAAGAGCACCAGAAATTTTATATTGGAAAAACACACGAGATGTAGCATACAAATTTTCAATAAAGCTGAACACTAACAACCAATGACTTGCATTTCATTCTAATTCTGTTGCGCAGTTCCAGTGGCAATGCAACAAGAAAAACAAATGTTCAAGCTAAGCAATGAGATTGTACCTCTCAAATGGTGGTTCTGTTGAATTTAGCTGGTTACCCTCTGTTGATCCACGAGATCCTTGTTTCCAATCTTTCAAGTCAAAAATCATATTGAATCAAGAAAAAGTGTTAGCTCTTGATAGTACATAAAATAAACAACACACTAAAAGTCTAATACCATATATTCCCTAGGCTAAGCTAGAAACAAACTTAAACTGCTAAAGAGGAAAAGGCTAAAACTCCATTCACAAAAGAAAACTGCCTCACTTTTCGTTTGGAAACTTGCTAGGACAGGAATTGAACAACTTTTTGTGCTAACTTTCTCCTAAAGCAGGGAAAACTTTTGTGTCTATTAGCTAAATTTTTTTACACAAGCCAATATAATTGTGAAATTATAGAGATGGGCAAAGATGGGGTTCATGACTTCATGTATCTTCGGTTCCGAAACATTTGACGATGGGAAGAAATTTTCAAGTTGCTTACAATCCTCCAATAGTAATAGTCATCTCTAGGCTTAAAACTAATACTTTCTTTTCCTTGATAAGACTTGAGACTAATACTTTCATGTGTATGCTAGACTTCTCAGCAGGGTGATGTATTTGTTTTGGAAGTGTAGGATTAATGTTGAACATTATGGATAGACACCTATAGCTGGGAGATTAGGTTGTCATATCTTTATCTAAGATGAAATAAGTGCATTTCCTGAATTTAGAGGCAACCTCATTCTATGTCCTCAAGGGACTCTGGTATCTCAGGGTTTCACGAGGCTTGACGCTTGAAACAGGGGAGAAAGACTTTGCAACAATCATTTCTTTCAAATTGTACTTTGTATTTTCTCTCCTTTAAAATGCCAACATGTGCTCATAACTTGAGATATGATGTGATGCATGTGGTTGTGTCTTGGGATAGGTTCAGCCTCTACAAGCTTCAATTCCAACAGGATAAAGGCATGCAAACCACTGAAGCAGCTGGATGAACTGCCACGGAGAGTGTTTCTTTTTTTTTTTTTTTTGAAAGAAAAAGAACTGTCAAGGATAGAGCTGCTAGCTCACACTAGTTACTAACCAACTCCAGTGGGCTAGAAATATCAATCAGTGGTGATGGATGTGGCTGTACCTTGGGCAGGTTCACCCTGAAGAAGCTTTAAATCCACTAGAAGAATTGTAGTTGAGAATGAAAGAAACCATTGAAGCAGCTGGGTGAACTGAAAATGGAGAGAGCAGCTAGCTTGCTCTGGGGTAGTATATACTTAACTAACTCCAGTGGGATAGAAAATGAACCCAATTGGAGTATAATGTTCAGGGTACAATCGATCAAATACTGTTAAATTGTACAGATTGCTGGGATGAGCTTGAAATGTAATTTGAGCAGTATTAGGCTACTTTGATTTAATGAGGGTACTGTTTTCAAAACGAAACAGCTTCCAGAGCATTATTAACTTCAGTATAATATGGGCTATTTATTTCTGCTATTTATTCCAGGCTCTTAGAGTACTCTGATCTTTTCTATTATTCCAATAATTGCTAATAAGAGGGTTTGGAATATAGGCCCTCCTACACACACTTTCTTCTCCTCGCTACCATCCTTTTTCTCCTTCCACTCTCAATTTGGAAACCAAATCCACCTCACAAGAGAGTGATCACTGATTACTCGGGCCAAAGCTTCAAGGCTTATAAGGGAGTGATTCTCACTTATATTCAGCGGCATGGGGGTGATTTGTAATTAGAAATTCATTTATATCTAGTTCTCTTGCATGTCCTCTACTTTTGTAACTACTTTCACTTTCATTTTAATACAAGTTTTTCTTATAAATAAAATGATTCACCTCATAGATAAAGTGTGTTTGATTGTTCACATCCATTCTTGATTGCTCAACAGCTTTGAAGGAGGTCGGTGGATTTACACTCAGTTGTAGCCTTGTAGACGTTGTAGTTTTGCCCCAACACCAAAAAATTGTGAGTCCTTTGCGAGAGAAGTATGACACAAATGCTATATCCCAACACTTTGATTTTAAATTCTTAACCTTTAGGGTAGAACCAGTTTTGTTTTGGGATCAAGTGATCTACTTAGCTTCTGTTTAGAGCACACAGCAACAGCTTTTGGTGGACTTTTAAAGGAATCCAGTTATGCTTATATTCATTCTGAATGTACCTTAACCTCCACAGATATATTCTATCTCATACCTATCTGGTCAAACTCCACCTCTACTTAAGGAAATGTTATTTCTGTTGTTTAAAACTAATTCAGATAAGATGTTCATAGGTAAAAGTAAGCACCCTAGAATGATTAGATGCTCAATAGACACCTCTAATGCTTAAAATTGGAAAATATATTGACAAGAAGTCACACAATCAACAAGAGAACACTAACTCGAAGATATAATACATTCACAAAGAAAAGAACAAGACAGTATGCTAGCCAACTTCTAAATCTAAAGTCACGCAACCTCATACACCAAATAAAAGGATTTATAAAAAGAAGAAACAACGCCATTAGTACCCACTGTAATGTATCAATGTACTCACCTGATTTGCCTTCACTACTCCAACCCTTGGCATTGCCCCAGCCACTGCCTTGATCCTTGTTCCTGTCACTTGAAGCGCCCCACGAGGACCCGGCTTGATTTTCTTGATTCCAACTAGAAATTTGCCCTCGATCAAAGGACCCTCCCCTTCCTCTACCAGATTGATCACGGCCTCCCCAGCTTCCACCTGGACCACCTCTACCCCTTCTCCCACCTGACCCACGACCCCTAAACCCTTGATCATTCTCACCATTCCTTGATTGGTCCCAGGAGTGGGCACCCTCTGGCTTATTCCACGAATTTACACCTTGGCTGCTATCCCCACCTTTTCCCCAATTGCTAGAATTATTTGATTTACCCCATTTCCCATTTGAATCTTCACCCAGACTGTTATTCTTCCACCCACCTGAAGCTGATGCGCTTTGTTCCTTTGCTTGGCCCCAGCCTCCAGCTTGAGGCTCTGATGCACCTGCTGAACTTTTCCATTCACTGCTTACGTTCGAGGTATTCTTGTTACCCCACTGACCAGATGCTTTTCCCCAAGAATCTTCAGCAGGATCACTAGTGCCCTTAGCTTCACCCCATGCACTACCACCAGGCTTAGCCGTGCTCTGTTCCAGAGAATTTGTTCCTTCTTCCGAGGTCTTTTTACCCCAGCCAGAGGTACCGACATTATCAGAAACAACATTCTTACTCCAACCACCAACTTCTTCAGCGCCCTTTCCTTTGTTCCAAGTATCAACCACAGCGTCTTCTTTTCCTTGATCCATACTGGATCCACCAACCTTCCAGTTTCCTCCATCATCTCCACCAGCAACTTTGGCATTACCCCAGCTGCTAGATGCAACAGTAACAGAACTTTTTCCCCAACCTCCAGCATCTCCACCAGGTACTTTGGCATTATCCCAACTGCTAGATGCAACAGTAACAGAACTTTTTCCCCAACCACCATCACTCGTACCCCAAGCTCCAGCCTGGTCACTGTTACCAACAGCTTTTTCATTAGCAGCAGCACCCCAAGATGAATTTTGGTTGCTATTAGTCTTACTGAGCCACACATCATTTACATCTGCAAGAAGAGAGAAATAAACAGCATAAGAAAATTATGTTTGCAATATCTTCATCTATTAAAAGAAAGTTGCTAGACTGCAAACAAATTTACCTTTTCCAGAATCATTATCAGCAGAACCAGGGAGAGCACCAGCTGAGTTCCCTGCCTGCATTCACCCCAAAGTTCATGGGCTCATCAAATGAGCACAGAGTTCATGCAAACATGGAACATCCATTTTTCAAAAGCTTTTACGTCATCCCGGGGGAAGGGGGGAGGGGGGACAGATTAGGAGGGGGAGAGGTTTATTGATCCACGAGATATGAAGTGAATTATTATAAAAAGAAAGAATAGGTCACCCACCGCAGCACCCTCAGAAGAAAAGGCAGGCCAAGCGCTCCTGCATGGATAAACTTGTAATCAGCATGTGGATATACTAGAAGATCCGAGTATCATTAACACAACATATAAAAAAATAGGACTGTCTTTGAGTTATCATCTCTTAATAAGCAGGCATCATCATCATATTCATCAAGACCAAAGTTAAGCGGGTGAAGTGACGTTTGACACATCATCGTGCACCATCAAAATGGTAGCTCCACACCACTCAGTTCATCCAAATGAATTGCTGACACAATCAGGATGTCGAAGAATATTATTACTATTAAAGACCCAATAAAATAGAAACAGTTGGACCAATATTTAGACTCGAGGACTTTGTCCTAAGATTCAGCACGGGTACGTGGACTCGGCATATATCTTTAAAAAAAAAACTAATACAAAAAAAATATATAAATTACAGAATTAATTTTATTTCAAAAGAAACAAATTTATTCGATTTTAAAACTATACCCTTTCGGTAGTACCAATTTCTAGTTTAAAGGGCTCAGACTTCAAAAAGTAAAAGAAACTTTAGCCCACGTGGCAGGCCTTGTGTCCCACAGTAGAGAGGTGTTGACAACTTGTCCTTTTCTAGAGTAAGCTACTGACTCTCTTTCTCTTTCTCTTTCCTGAAAATTAAAAAGAGAAAACTCTTCACTTCCCTTCGCGTGCTCCAATGCCGGTGAGAAGAAAGAAGAAGACGTCATCGACAATGGATCAACGATGGTGATCAGAATTTGTTACCCCATCTCTATCCTCTCCCTCTCTCTTGTCTCTTGTCTCTTCTCTCTCTCCTCTCCTTTCTCTCTCTCCTCTCCTCCTCTCTCTCTCTCTCTCTTGGGTTCATGGTAACCAGCCGTATCGGGCTGCATAAGGGCGGATCGGACGCGTATTCCATACCCGGATCCGTGTCGTGTCGTGTCAACGCGGGTACGGCGCTGTTTTTGCCGAGTCTGGGTAACATAGATAACCACTCAACACTTCCAAAGTTGAAAAACACATACTGATGAAAAAAGTTAACTTTTCTGGGGTTAATTATTCAGATTTATTAAACAATTAGATTTGAGCACCATCGAGAAATCATCTCAGAAAGCCTCTCTAACCACTCCTCGACATAATTGGATAGGTCATGAGAAACACTATAGTTAATATCAATCCTCCGAATAGAACAACTCTGTTACTCGGATTGTTCTAGCAACTTAGAAGGTGGAACCCTATGTTACCGGACTCTTCATTTCACCTCAAGCACCCGTGTAAGACACTCGACACCCGGACATGTGTATGGACATTCGACACTTCATTTTAGGCTAAAAACATGCAAAAAATTTAATATAATGCCGAGTCCGACACTTGGACACGTATCCATGTTGGACACTTCCAACCGAGTCCAAGTAACATAGGTGGAACCACATTGCCATAACCGTGGTTAAATGAACACCCTGGGCCTCATATCACCTAAGGTTCAAATTAACTCTATTCTTAGATACATAACTTCAATAGTAGCATGTGCCAATTTTCCTACTACAACCATATGAAAATCCTACTCACAAAAAAGTGTGGCTTCACCACTATAGTCTATAGTTATGGGCATTCTCAACAAGTCTGATGCTTCTAATTTGTTTAGCATACTGGATTGATATATTTCCCTCAATCACCGTAACATAACAAAAATGATCCGAATGCACCATGATAAACAGCACTTTAATGGAGAGTGCAAACAGTTCGTAAAAAAAAAAAAATGCATTTCAATTTCCAAGTGATTTTCTAAATTCATCTAAGAGATGCCTCCCTATAATTTTCAATAAGGAATATAATTGATTAAATATGAAAATATACAAGAGTGGAGGACAAGGTAACACATTTCCAACACTCAAGAAGAGTGGGCTTTGCTGTATTGACTTAGATACCTCCCTATAATGAACATAACCTTCAAGAAGCTACCCTGTCACATGTTCGGCACTGAAGGCGACACAATTTCCAAGAGATGGGGATGACACTTTTTTCGAAGTCTTTCAGCTTCCTGCTTCATGTGTCCGTGTCATGTCCATATCCATGTTTGTGCAACCTCAAACTGTCTCCCTCACTAATATACCTTACAAAGTAAAGCTACATCATTTTTATTAAAGCTTGTATTTCTAAAAGAATTGTCATATATTCTACTTCAGGCCATCCCATGATCCCAAAGAGTGTCTTTTTCCCAAAAATTATGAGACTCATGCCCTCAGGAAAGGTTGAAACAGTTTCTTAAGCCTAGCCTCTTTAGATGCTTGATTTTGTTGTAAACACATGTTGTCCACATCATTGCATAAGAAAAAGAATAGAACACTAATGTCAATAATCTAGGGCATCTTGTTCTCTTTAAAGCTCACAATTTTAAGTTCCTTACAAGTAATGTTAGTCCAAACCCTTTATTTCCTCTTCAACAGTTTTGAAGAGCAACAGGGAACAAAAACCAAATAGCTGGCATATTAGGAATATATAACATGCTGAAGAACATAAGAAAACAAATGAACTGTCCAGGCATAGACATATCATACCTCTCACCAGAGGGCCCTCCAACATTCCAACCATCACCGTTGGCTGATCCGCTAGCTCCTTGTAACCAATCTGTGGAAGTAGAATACCCCATCACATTTACAGAAGAAAGAAATATACAATTCTTTAAGCAACAAGGGTCACATACAAGAAATCTTGAATCAGAGCGGCCTGCATACATCTATTTTCACTGATGCAACTTTCTGCTATTTTTCTGTTTCTCATTTTTACTTTGCCTTTTTCTAGGAAAATGTTTAGCACTGTAAGTCTTTCAAAAACAGCCTTTTACAGACAAAAGTAAAACCTGCATACACTTTGACAATCCCAAATCCCATCAAATGAGGTGTTTTTTGTTTTATTTATTTATATATTATAGTTCACCATTGTTGGATTATTCTGTATCAAGATTTGATCTTTTGACATGTTTACAAACCTGCTGCTCTTACAGTTACAAGCTTTTTTGCTACAAATTTATCTAAAATGCTTCCTTTGAGGGGTTCCAAAACAACTTTACTGCTAATCGGGCCTCAGATCCCTCATCCATGCCACAAAAACTCACTAAAAAAAGTGCTACAATAATAGCAATGATGCTGATCTTTCTGCAACCAAGCAGATTTAGTGAGAACAAACTGAAAGTACACAGATCATATGTAGAAAATTTGGAAGCAATCTGTTTTCCTCTAGAAAATAGAACTTTGGTGAGCCCAAGTCAATATCAAGCAGAGATCTGAACAAGGCAGTTCTAACAAGAGAAAAGTTGTCCGAGGAAATAGCAGTATTCCTTTTCTNTCTTTCTTTTTTCTCTTTTTTTTTACTTAAAGTAGTACAGCAGCAGTGCAGCCAATGAGAAAATAATAGTACAAAAAGGCAGTGGTTGAAGAAATAGCAGAGGATGCTAAAGACTAATGATTTGGAGGTTAAATAAATGATGTACAAAAGTAGTACAAAATTACAAAATAACTCAAAATCAGAAGATCGTCAGAGAGATAGAGAGAGTGAAAATTCTATTTTAACCTAAAAAAAAAAAAAAGACGAGCTAAACAAAGAGCCAAAATTTTGTGAGATTATTCAACTTACTACTTACAAGGGTCCCAAATTCCTTACTAAATAACTCTATGATTTCCTAAGTAAAACTTGAAGCTCTCAAAATCATCCCAATCCTAACAAACCCAATTCCATCAATTTGTGTGTGCATGACAGCCAAGTTATGGATGTCAAACAAGCCAAAAAAATAGTGGTCTCTAATCAATAGTTTTGGGCAATAGAGCATATTTGTACCATTAGTGCCGCCGTCAGATCCAAGCAAATCAAATGGTTTGAATGAAGAAGCCAACCCTGTATCATCACTGCCAGCACAGAGAAACATCATATCACAACATCGTCAATAACAAACAAATCAACGACAAACGGAGTCTTGATCAGAAGTATCCCAGAGTATGAAGTCAACCTCATCGAAGTGGCAGAACTCTTTCCGCGAACCTCAGCAAGATGATCACGTTTAACTGCAGAACATTCGTCTCAATATCTCTACAATTCTGGTGGCAAAAATGAATAAAAGAAAGCAATGGTAGCTATTTCCAAACCTGTAAGAACCTTTTGTTTAGAATCTAGCTTCACAGTGACATCAGAATAGCGAATCGCTAGGACTCGGCAGAGATAACCCTTCAAGGGGCCGATTCGAATTCTCAAGGATTGCCCAACAGAGAACATTCCATCTTTGTCACTCCGATCTATTACAGAAAGAAAATGTAGTTAGACAATATGAGAAGGCAGACAGCCCCACATAAACTTCATGAACAAACACATTAGTACCATCTTCTCTCATCTGCCATGGTTTCTTGACTGACAAGGGTGATTTAGGCGATGATGGAACATCTTCGAAACCAGAAGGGAATTCTTCAACCTGAATAGGATAACGTTCCAAGAAAAAAAGAAACGAGAGGGACAAAATCAGATACCACCACGGCTTTAAAGAAGGTTTCTTTTTCATAAATTGCACAACAAGATTGCAAACCTTTCCGGAAGATACAGAATCAGTTTGTTTGACTTTCTCAGACATTTGAGAATTAGCACAGAAATAAGCATTATCAAAGTCATTCTCATCATACAAAAAGATTATCCCCCTATAAATCTGCTTCACAGTTCCCTGTCTGCCCTGCAAAGGAGACAGAGTTACTTGTTAAAATATGCATCAAAACTTTAGCAATCTTCAGAAACCCTTGAATATTTAGAGTTGAGCCAACCTTGGCTGGTCCATTCAAAATTTTGACTGTGTCATTGACAGATATAGTCTTCATACGATGATCTAGAGCTGTAAATTTCTTCTCTAGTGGTATATATTTTAGATCTTTCTGTCCAAGTGTCAACGTCACTGGTCCTTCTGAACTATTTTTCAAAATCTGCAAGAGAAACGAAAAGTAAGGAGCAGATGAGAATTGAGAGACATCAAAAATAAAAATAAAAAATAATCAAAAAGACAGGATATACCTTGTAACTCTCATCCTTCTCCATGCCTATTACCATCCCAAAGTCTCTTTTGCTGCCAAAGAAAAAATGAATCAGAGAATCTGTATTGAACCAAGCAGGTCACTAGCACAGAGTAATATGGTCACAAATATAACTAACCCGAAAAGAACAAGATCATGCACTTCAAAGCTAGACTGCTCGTTGGATCCAGATGAACCCTCTCCTTTCCCACCTCCCTTACTAACCACCACAATGGGTTTTTTCTTTTGTTCCTTTTGTTCTCCATAAAGTTGAGAAAGCCAATCCAAATTATCCGATTCGTCAGTACTCGGAAGTGTGAACTTCAGTAGCTCCTCTTCCGTGGGATTAACATCCCAAAAGCTTAGCGAATCAAAGGATACCTTCTTAAACAAAAATCCATCCTTCAGCATAAGGCCATCAAGGAACTCAAAAAATTTCCCGGTATCACGATCACGTCTGTACTGAATAACAGGTCGAAACTCCCTGTGAAGGTAGAAGATTAACATATAAATACGTAAGCACTAAATGAACTAATTTGCAAGAATGACAGCTGGAATTGTAAGATTACTCCAGTTCACTTGAGCTTATCAATCTTGCAGCTGGTACAACACTTTTCGTTTTCTTCAAAGGTGCTGCTCCTCCCTGAAAACATATATAACAACCATTAAACCTAATTCTATGTAACAAGCCATATGCATATAAGCCTGTGAATTTCATAGAAACAAAGATGCAATCTAAGGGATGTTCCAAGTGGCAGAAATTCGTAACTAACAAGGTCAGAATATGAATTACCAGGCACTACAGTCTCTAGTCATAAGCACTATACAACAGTTTAAAAAAGGTGTGTCTTCCAAGTACATTGAAGTTTAATAACACGTGTTTCATACAATACAAAGTTTTTTCCCTTTATTTCTTCTTGACATGCTGATTTCCTTTTACAGTGCAAAAGAGACACAAAGGCCGATATAAACGGGATTTGTACCAGGCCCCTTACCATTCTTACCAGCTAAGCAAGCTAATATCCGCAATGCCCAGCCTCACAATCACTCGTATTATAATTCCAATTCATCAATTAGTTACTAAATAATAGGTTCCAGTTGTGTAATAAAACTAGCAGCCTAGTACATTAAAAGAACAGACCCTTTTACCTCAATCAGAGGGATAATGATACATAATTTGGAAGAAGGGTGTATTTTTGGTTCTTTAGAAAATCCAGACTTGTCCTTTTGTCTTCTTTACCATGTTCCAGGATAGATACAGAAGCTTTGGGTCTATGATAGGAGGGAAAATTCTGTGTACTCGAGCCGTGTAATGTTTGCCATGGGTGGAGAAGAATAATTGGGTATATTAAAATTAGTTTCTCCCAAGAGAGAAGAGAGATAGTTTGGATATGGTGATATATTTTGCTTTGCTCAGTTTATTCGCACATAGGATTTGTGATAAAGTGGATTATATTACTTTACTCAAGATGTGCATCCTAGTAACTTTGTTGATTTGTTATTAAAGTAAATACCCTGTTTTCTTTAATACAAAAAAATTAAATGAAAGTTGAATGTGCCATAAAACAGTCAAAATCTAAAAACAATATATATCAACCATAAATACAAACAATAAATAAGCAGCTACTTTCTCTACTTGCAGACAATTTCACTTGCACTATAAAGAGTGAGCCATTAACCATTCAATCTGAATGAGAGTAGATTGAAAATAAGAAGAAAAAGGAGGAATATCGTTCCCATCCTTGTGGTGAGATTTTGACAACTATCAAACTCTGTGCCCCCTTTGAAAAAAGAAAGAAAATAAGATTAAAAAAAAAAAATTATTATTCAACATCAGGACATGTAGAAATACTATTGTATTCAAGGAACTAACTAAAATTATTTAGGGTAAATTTCAGTGAGGTATACTGAGCTTTAACGTAAATACAGATAGGTATACCGACGTTTCAGAAAATACATTGAGGTATACTCTCACCAATCAAAGATGCGTGGCACTGTATTTTCAAAAATTTAATTCAATTTTAGGATTTAATAACCATAATGCCCTTAATATACCTTGTTAAAATTCTTAAGTAAAAAGTAAATTTGGCCCCTTTTTTTTTTTCTGTAAACACATAGTATGTTATATTTAGATATTTGTGTTTTTTTAAAAAAAAAAAAATACCTTTTTAATTTTCTTTTAATCTATGTATAAGTGCAATTAAGGATAAAATTTCTAACCGTTTACAGGGACTTTTTTAAAATTTCACTTGCTCCAAAAATCGAAATTCTCATTTGCACTCAATTTCACCAAAGTAATATACCTCAACGTATTTTCTGAAAAATCGGTATACCTACCTGTATTTACGTTAAAGCTCAGTATACATCACTAAAATTTACCCAATTATTTAATTTAAAGTTCTTTATACATATTTTATTACGATGATTCGCTGGTATTCTAGAAACGTTGTGCTTTCAGTGCAAATTGTATTTCCTGTTGACTGAAACCGTAGACTCTAGATATTTTTAAGTTAAGACGGCAATAATGACATAGAACTGTTACATCCTGGAAGAGAAAAGACAAAACCAACACTATAGTCATGCCTACCCGCTAAATATCAACTAAAATTACCCACGTATGAGCAAATACCCAAAGCAATCTAATGTAGACCACTTTAACCCACACCAAATCCTTCGTAATATAATAATCACGAAATATCTGATAGTTCCTCTCTGTCCCAATTGCACCATATCATCGCAAACATTGCACGGATTCTCAAGGACTCGCTTTCCTTTTGAGAAATGCAACCCAAAACCTTTATATTTCACTGTAGCATGACCAACAAACTCAAGGAAAAAAGCCTAGCAATCCCATAGAGCAGCAACCACCACAAGTTAATTTAACTCCACACAACCAGACAATGCAAACTCATGTGCCCATTTGCCTCCCCGTTTTGAAACCACATCACACAAACATCATGTAAAATCATTTAATGTGGCCCATAAACCAAAGGAAAGAAAAACTTGTGATTTTTCACACCTAAGCTTTAAGTTTGCACATGTGCATACACTTACTTTTTCATAGTTTTACACAAATACTTCCTTGCAACTGAAATGTCAGCATGCTTATAGTTTTCAATAAATAAAAAGCTTTACAATCAGTATTATTCTAACTTGAGAATATTTCTTGAAACTGCCAAACTCTTCCTCTCCATTTGTCCTAGATTTAATCCCTTCCATGCCTTCAATCACCTTTACCTACTTTCTTCTC
>BSSO01004922.1:0-13804 GCA_030267885.1 Mesembryanthemum crystallinum | reverse complement strand
TCTAAGGGCAAGGAAGATTTTGCTGCGGTCATTACCGAAGTCTTCATGATGGAGACCGATGATGATGCTTGGTGGATCGACTCCGGCGCTACAAGGCACATGTGCAAGGACAAGGCTCTCTTAAAAACCTATGTTCCTTTTGAAGATGGGAGGATCCTCTACATGGGGAACTCCTCTACCGCTCCGGTTTTGGGAATGGGTAGTATAGTCCTTGAGTTTACTTCCAGACATAAAACTAACACAAATGTAGGTTTTCTGTTATAAATTTTTTTTCCTCTTTCTGTTCTCTTTTACCCTCATTAATGGTTAATGCTTTAAACTTGAAAAGTCATATTATTTCAAGCTAAGTAATGGAGCAAATGATGGTAAATCAGCTGTGACTCTCTGACTGAAAAGAGGAGAGATAAGGCAAGGAAAGAAGGAAGGAAGGATTTGGTGGACATGGCAGCTCGAAAAATGGAACTTATTAATGTTTCTGTATGACATCCTTGAGATGAAGGCTTGGCTAGTACCCTTAATCAAGCCAGTTCTGTTGAATTTGTTCAGAAACCTTGGACAACCAAATTTCATAGTAAAGGAGGGACTGCCTGCTGAATGACCTCAGGGACGATGTGGAATTGCCCAATTGGTACCACAAAAGCTATGCATTGCAGTCAAGTCCAGTAAAATTGGTATGCCAATTGCGAGAAAGCACAGACTGAGCTGCTTCCACCCACCCCCCCCCCCCCCCCCCCAAAAGTCATTTTTTAGGGCCAGGCAGGCTTGCAAAAGTAAAAGGCACATTGATATAAATACAAAGACTACAAATATAACCAGTGGTGTTCATAAAAGAAAGTAAAGTATGGATGACTTTGTCTTTCCCAGAAAGTACTGCTGGGCTATCTCACCTTCTGTGTTTGTCCATATTTGTTTTTTACATAAAGTTTAATATATAATTATTTTGCAACTCTTGTGTCAATACTGTCCAAACAAAAGTATGCTATTTGTAATTTTTCCTTCGATTTATTTTTCTTCAACATGTCAGCTCACCAGCATGGTGTTAGGCTCTGAATGATTACTATACTATTTAATAGGATCTCATGGTTAAGGTAATTAATATGCGTAAACTATCTCGTATTGCAGTGTTTCTTCGCTAGCATGGTTCATGTCTTACCAAGAGGCCAGTTTTGCTACAATTGGTCAAAGAGTTTTGGCCAATCCTCTCAGGTGAATTGTGTTTTTCTTGCTTACAGGCTTTGTTCATAAGATAACTTGCATAAATTTTAGTATGATCAGTGCAATTCTCTATCTGTATGTCTTTAACATCGTATCTCAAACTGCTTTATCATTAATCTTGAATCACTAATTATGCTTTTGGACTCTCTGAACATAGGGTACGATTTCATTATGGTCATCCAGATATATTTGACAGGGTATTTCACATAACAAGAGGTGGTATCAGCAAAGCTTCAAAAACAATAAACCTGAGCGAGGATGTTTTTGCCGGTAAAACTCTTTAGCTGATATCTTTTCTTTTGTTACCATTTTCTAATGTGATTTTTATGGTGAGACATATTATGTGCAGGATTCAATTCTATACTGCGGCGTGGATTCATTACATACCATGAATACATGCAAGTTGGAAAAGGTCGTGATGTAGGACTGAATCAGATATCAATCTTTGAAGCCAAAGTAGCAAATGGAAACAGTGAACAGACTCTAAGCCGTGACATTTATCGCCTTGCCCGTAGATTTGACTTCTTCCGCATGTTATCTTGCTACTATACAACAATTGGATTCTTTTTCAGTAGCCTGGTATTTCTGCCTACCTTCTTCTCCCCACCCCCCAATGATATTCTAATCTTAGCACTGTCTATTGCCGTGTGTTCGTTCTGCATATCCATTATTATCTATGAGGGAGTTTAGCATATTTTAGTGTTTTGAGCTTCTCCTTCACAAATTTCACTTCCCCTCCCTCTCCTCCTTTGATTTCCTCATCTTTAAGAGCTTCTAGTAAGCCAAAATGGGGCTAGATATAGTAGCCCCATTTTTTCAGCTTTATTCTGTAGTCCTGTTTGGATTATTTGAAGCTCTTGGGAGATGAACAAATGAAGGAAGTGTGGTGAAGGGGCGGGATATTAGTGAACGAGAAAGTCAAAATCCTAGAAAGTAGGTCGAGTGGCCTTGATATCTACCTCTACACTCCGTTCTGGCTTTCATTTATTGCTGAGCTCTTGTTATGTGGGTTTTGCAAAATAAGTTCTGCTTGAAGTTAATGTTCCTTTATTGGTCGCAAGGTTTTATGTGTTGGGAAATATGGATTACATATGTGCTGCATTTCTTCAGAACAGTTCCTAGTTTTCTCAAAAGATAACTTATTTTGTGCTTGTCAACCTAACATGTGGGAAGAGAAATTAATCTCAACCAATTTCACTGTTGATAACCTTGCAGGTATCGGTGGTCTCAATATACGTGTTCCTCTATGGGCAGCTGTATCTTGTTCTTAGTGGACTGCAGAAAGCACTTATAGTTAAAGCCAGAGTTCATAACATACAACCATTAGAAATTGCTCTTGCTTCACAATCTTATATACAACTTGGACTCTTGACTGGTTTACCAATGGTTATGGAGATTGCACTTGAGAAGGGCTTCTATACAGCCCTTAAAGATTTTGTCCTTATGCAACTGCAGCTTGCTTCTGTGTTCTTCACCTTCTCTATTGGCTCGAAAGCTCACTATTATGGCCGCACAATCCTTCATGGTGGTGCAAAATATAGACCTACTGGTCGCAAAGTTGTGATATTTCATGCCAGTTTTACTGAGAGTTATAGATTGTATTCGAGAAGCCACTTTGTCAAAGGGTTTGAGCTGCTGGTCCTATTGATTGTGTATGATTTGTACAGAAGGTCTTACCAGAGCAGCATGCCATATGTCCTAGTCACTTATGCTATCTGGTTCTTGTCACTTACGTGGTTGTTTGCACCATTTCTCTTTAATCCTTCTGGATTTGACTGGCAAAGAATTGTTGATGATTGGAATAATTGGAACAAGTGGATAAGGCAGCAGGGTGGTATAGGAATCAGGCAAGATAAGAGTTGGCAGTCCTGGTGGGATGATGAGCAAGCACATATTCGACGTTCAGGATTTTTCTCAAGGGCAATCGAAATAATGCTCTCTATGAGGTTTTTTCTGTATCAGTATGGTCTCGTCTACCATTTAGACATTTCTGCACACAGCAACACCTTTCTTGTTTATGTGCTCTCCTGGGTTGTGATAGGTGTGATTTTCCTCTTAGTCAAGGTAAACTCTAGCTGCCCTGTAATTACTTTTCTATCTCATAAACTTAGTTTGTACGATAGACCATGTGGGAGTCATCTCTCTGAGGTGAAGAAGTTACCCTTATAATCTTTAAGAGTCACCCCTTAGGAGTTGATTGATGCGATTGACCAAGTTTATGCAAAACCTACTCACTATTTGCTATTTGCTGAAATTGTTATCATATGATTTCAAGTTTGCACATGTGATATTGTGATTATACCCTTGTCCTTAACCAGATCATATTTTGCTAACTAATGTCAAACTAATGTCTATGCAGTTAGTGAATGTGGGAAAGCATTATCTAAGTGATAATCATCAGTTCATATTCAGGCTATTCAAAGCATTTCTCTTTTGTGCTGTTATTTCTACTATCATCACACTGTCACTTGTCTGTGAGCTTTCCTTGAGGGACATGATTGTTTGCTTGCTAGCCTTTTTACCAACCGGATGGGGCTTGATCTTGGTAAGTTTGTTAGTCATTCGCTTATTATTTTTTTATTTTTTATCTTTTATTTTTTTATTTTTTTAAAAAGTTTGAAGCTTTAAACATATGTTCTCACTTCACTGATGTTATGTTGCTTCTTCAGATTGCACAGGCTATCAGACCTCTCATAGGAAACACTGGAATTTGGGATTTCGCCCAGGTTTTTGCTCGATCATATGATTTTGGGATGGGTGTAGTCCTTTTTGTCCCAATCGCCTCCTTGGCTTGGCTTCCAATCATATCAGCGTTTCAAACTCGTTTTCTTTTCAATGAAGCCTTCAACAGGAGATTGCAAATTCAACCGATTCTTGCAGGGAAGAAGAAAGGTGCTTGAATGTCTTGTTACTGGAGTTTCTTGTATATGGTATAGTGAAATCATACTTATAGAACCTCAGATAGTTGTGAATAACATAGGAATTAGTATAGTAGTGTAAATCATTTAATTTGTATGTAACATAGAGTAACAGTGAAATTGATTTGTATACAAGTCTGCTGACATCAAGAAATAATAAAATTCGAAAAAATTACATTGAGAAGATGGGGTTCGACAAATGATAATAACTACTAATATCTTCTTGAGTTCGATTGCATAATCAACTGTAGTGTTCGTCACCCTCTCTATCAGCTGAGCATCTTGAAGCAATGTATAGTACCTAAAATTGATGTCATTGTCCATTTTCTAGTACCTCAATTTAATCTGATCTATATTGTTCCAGCTCTGAAATTCTCTCTTGCATTAGTATCAAAATTTGACCAAAAGGTAATCTCCTTTAACTAGCTAAAAGCTTCAAAGCAGCCAAGCAGGTTACCAAAGAGAAGAACGTTGCCTAACGAAAGACAATCAGATGCATTATTGTACCCATTTCTTCATTCTGAACACTACATCATTCACAAGCACTTCACCTTTAGGAATCAACGCTTACATATAGAACCCTATAAATTTGGCTACATGTCCTTGTGTAAAAGTACTTCTCTGGCGACTCCCGCTCTACATTGAACTTAATCCGAAAACAATATTGATAAACCTTAAACGTGCAGATAAAATTAGCTTGAAAACTATATTGGAAGCTACGGGTTAGGAATTTAGGATAAGACTAACACCATGTTAAAATCTTCTTGAGATCGACTGCAATGTTGACTATACTCAATCTACCATCTTTTTTGTGAGCTGAGCATCTTAAAACAAGATCAAATACTCCCTCTGTTCTTTAAAAATCATGAAGTCATACATTTTGGGCATTTTACTTAAATCTTTACATGGCTACAAGTAGTAAGGAAATTTTGCCGAGATTATTTAACTACCCTCCCCAAAACCCATAAATTACCAATAACAATTCCCACTACCCACCCCACTCACTCATTATTTTAATTCCTCTCTCTTCCTCTCACTGATCATTTAATTCCCCCACCAACCCTCTCTCTTCCTTTGAGTAACTGATTTATTTAAACTCCCACCCACCTCTCTTCTCCTCTGCCTCTTTAAAACCGAGAGTACTCTCACACTCTCTAGATCCTTCTATACCTATCTCTACCTAGGGCTTTCTCATGCTCTCTTCTTCACTCTCCTCCCTCTCAACATCAGCTCCTCCATAATCCATCTTTTTTCATCAGATCCGCTCAAATTTCTTACTTTATTAACGAAAAACTTCAACAAAAAACCCAAATCACCATTTTTTTTGTTCTCATCAAGATCGGTCACCAAAACACCCAAAGACATCAAGATCTATCATTAAATGGAAGATCCGTACTTGTTGAAACATCTTGCGAAGAAACCCGATAGTGATGATGAAGACTCTCTCGAATCATACGTCTCCGACACTGAACGGGATGTTGGTGAGGTCGTTGCCAACAATGAAGATGAATCAAGATTTGTTTTGGGCATGGTTGTCGAAGAAACATAAGATATCGTCGACGACAACCTCATCGCTGGATGTGGTCCAGAAGACAAGGAGCACGGTGGTGGCGTGATCGGCGTAAGTGGCGGTTAGATATGGAAGTACAAGCGAAGAAGAAGCAAAAGATGGCTCCAATGAGCCCAACAACAGCTCCAATGAGCTCAAATTAGGGTCCAAAGAGCCTGGAAGCTCCAAAGATCCTAGAAGCAAGGAGACCATAGAATTATAGAAGGCTCTTCATGCCTGATACATATGGAAGCGACATTTTACGGCTATATTTACGTTAATTTTTATAAACGAGGTAAAAAATTTCAAGCCCTAATTACGTTATGTGCTTAATTAGTTAGTTTCTTATTTTTATTTATTTTTATTTTTATTTTTATTTTTTTAGTGTTGTGATTCTGGAGGATGGGCAGATCAGATTTTGATGAAGTTGGTTGTGGTGGATTTGGTTTTGGTGTGGTGGCTATTGGTTTGTATGTCGTGGATGTTGGTTTGTTGTTGATGTATTGCGTGTGGAGGATGGGCTCTGATATGTGTTCTTTGGTTGATTGTACTAAACCTTAATTTGATTAATTGAACCATAATTTGAGTAATTGAATCCTAAATAGAGTAATTGAACCCTAATTGGAGTAATTGGACCTTAATTGAACCCTAATTCGAGTAATTAGAGTCTGATTTGATTAATTGGAGTTATTTGAACTCTAATTTGAGTAATTGAACCCTAATTAGAGTATTTGGAACCTTAATTTGATTAATTGGAGTCTGATTTGATTAATAAGAGTTAATTGAACCCTAATTTGAGTAATTGGACCTTAATTGAATCCTAATTTGAGTAATTAGAGTCTGATTTAATTAATTGGACTTAATTGAACCCTAATTTGAGTAATTGGAGTCTGAGATTAATTTGAGTTAATTGAACCCTAATTTGAGTAATTGGATCATAATTGCCTAATTTGAGTAATTGGAGTCTGATTTGATTAGTTGGAGTTGAATTGAACACTAATTTGAGTACTAGCACCCAAATTTGAGTAATTAGACCTTAATTGAACCCTAATTAGAGTTATTGGAGCCTGATTTGATTAGTTGGAGTTGAATTGAATCCTAATTTGAGGAATTGGAGTCTGATTTGAGTAGTTGGAGTTAATTAAACCCTAATTTGAGTAATTGCACCCTAATATGAGTACTTGAAATTTAATTGAACTCTAATTCGAGTAATTAGGCCCTTATATGTATAATTTGACTTGTATTCAACCCTAATTTGAATAATTAGACACTTACATGTACAATAGAACCCATAAATAAATAATTGGACACTTACAATCAATCAAATTGTGGTTTCATTACACTCTATTCCACTAAGACCTTACTTCTGTTAAATGCAACTAGTAATGACATTAAGGATGGAGGCTAACTGACCTTGGTCAGTTGCACCCACCCTTCACTATTGTTATTTGCAGGTGTTTGTTTTTGACGATATTATTCTGAAACCTATGTCCCTTGATGTTCTGTTTGTATTGCCACCAGTAATGGCATTGAGGATGGAGGCCAACTGACCTTGGTCAGTTGTAGTGACCCTTTAATGTTGTTATTTGGAGGTGTTTGGTTTATGATGATGCTACTCTAAGACCAATATCCCTTGATATTCTGTTTGTATTGCCACCAGTAATGGCATTGAGGATGTAGGCCAACTGACCTTGGTTAGTTGTTGCTACATTTCTTGTCACTACTTGGAGGCAATTGGTTTATGATGATACTACTCTAAAACCTATGCCCCTTTCGAATCAATGTGAGCTAGGTACATGCAATGTATGTGTGCCACCAGTTATCAATGTCATGAAGCAGGCTAACTGACTTTAGTCAGTTATTGCCACCCATGACTATCATAACTAGGAGGTAGTTGCTTAATGATGATAATCCTCTAAAAGCTAAGCCACTTAAAAACATAAGTCAAGTGGTGAATTTGAGAATATGCAATGCAAACTAAGCCTTAATTTAATTCATTTCACATAGTCAAGTTCTAAATGTACTGATTGATGGCATTAGTAAACCCAAAATACATACAACATGTGCATGAGATTCAGTTCTATGTAAGCCTAAAATAAATAAACTTTACCCAAAATGTAGCCTTCTTAGTTCAGCTTTGAAGACTTTAATCTTCACTTATGAACTAAGACTCCATGTCTTGTGCATCAATTTCTTGTGTCTTCAAGTCTTTTAACTAAAATACTTGTGCTGCCATGTATTGTTCAGGAAGTATAATGCCATAATTTAACCATTGAGTAGATGCCATTACTTTATTTATGTAAGACTCAATGGCAATAGGTAGTTGCCCCTCCCTCTCCATTGAGTCTTTGCTAGCATGTGTGACTTTGTAGCAGTTTGAATCTCTAACTTTAATGCACTCATTCATGCAATATTGTAGAGATAGCCAAACTTTGTTGAGATAGCCTCTGTCACTACATTCTCTAATTTGCATGTGTCTTTTCGGCAATTCAGGTCTTGAATTGATTGCAAGTATTAGAAAAAACCCAAGTCCTAGACATTAAAGTCTGGATTATTAGTTGGTTGACAACATAAACGTATATCCCATCCATCTGCAGTAGCATGTTCTATCCATTCTGCATTAGTTGTAGCTATATGGTGCCTTGCATTGTCTTGTTGTATCCAAATGGTACAAAAATTACCATCAATCCACTTACTCTTTATTGCTAGCAGCAGTTTATCAACTAGAGTTCTTCTTGTAACTTCTTTGCTGATTGATGTTATGGCTTTTGTTTCAAGTACACCTCTAGGTCTATTTTTGGACTTTCGTTTACTTGGTTCAATAACCGTGAATGACCAAATGCCAGTCATGCCATTAAATCTTGGCCTAGCTACAGCACATAAGAACATGACTTTTGTGATAAATCTTTTACTCTTACAACTTTGGTGTGGTTCTCGTTCATCCTTCAGCAGATAGTAATGCTCGTTTTCTTTTGTTAGGTAAAACCACTTTTAATCTACGTGCACATGGTTAAAAAAACCCTCAAACATTGGGTTTTCATTTAAGTGATTGAAATGAATTTTGGATAAACAAAAGGCTAACCTTTTCTTGATACCTTCATAAGTTAAATAAGGCTTAATTGCATTGCTATGACTTCTTATTTCACCTCTCGTCACTAGTTTGAATGTTGTTGTTGAGGAAATACCCAGTGCTATTGCCACTTGCTTTATATTTTTGCTCTTTGATAACTCGATGTTTCTCAGTTGAGAGACATCTATCTCGATTTTTTCCCTACCTACATTGCCTTTGTACCTCTAGCTCACGTTGATAGCTTGTGATAATTCCATTTGTTTTTTTTTTTTTCCAATATTCCATATTGCACTGACAATTTGCCTTGAGCACTGAAAATCTGAAGTTGCCTTATTAATTGCCCCAATTTCCATTTTTTGTTTGAGAAACAGTTCAAAATTTATTGCACAATAAGTTGTCTTTCCAATTTTGTCATCTTCTTCTTTCTGTCCCTAACATATGCTGGATGTTGAGCTTGTTGATTTTGGTTGGGTGGTGGTTGCTCTTCTTCTTCTTCTTCTTCTTCATTTTGGTTCAGTTCTGGGTGAGGTATGCATCGTGGTATTAATTCAGCTTCTTAATATAATTTAAACTCCCCATCTATATCTGATCCCAATCACTTCCTTCATCTGAGTTGGTTCGGAAGAAAAAATCATTTGGTTGGGCTTCACCGTACTGCTGTTGTTGTTGGTGTGTTTCGTCAAGAAATTGAAACTCTTCATATGTTGGAATAATGTCATTCAC
The DNA here is from genome assembly GCA_030267885.1 of Mesembryanthemum crystallinum. Classification (NCBI taxonomy): domain Eukaryota; kingdom Viridiplantae; phylum Streptophyta; class Magnoliopsida; order Caryophyllales; family Aizoaceae; genus Mesembryanthemum; species Mesembryanthemum crystallinum. The sequence continues at coordinate 4,329 of BSSO01004922.1, read as the reverse complement.
CATTAGAATCATCACCATCGTAACCATCCTCAATTGGAGCTCTTGAAGACCTAGAAAGAGAGAAGAGGAACTCAAACTCTTCTTCAAACTCACTCATGTTGCTCTAGATTTTTTCCTTCGATTTTTTTTTNATTCTTTTAGGGATAAAAGTATGATTTCATTCCATTACTTCCTACAATATATATACACGAATACAGCTAGCAAATTACATAAATATTCTAGAGCTATATGTCCTAAGATAATGCCAGAGCATCCATAATGTATGCCTAGAATATGTCCTAGAATATTTACCCAATAAATTAAATACAACTAAATACATAGTTATCAAATTTACATAATACATAGCACCCAATACTCCCCCTCAAGTTGGAGCATGCGGATTAGAAATGCCCAACTTGCGAAGAAGATAATCGAATTGTTGTTGCCCCAATGCTTTTGTATATATATTAGCTAGCTGCTCGTTGGACTGCACATCAGTTGCAATAGACCCAGACTGTACTTGATCACGTACATAATGACGATCGACTTCAATGTGCTTGGTACTTTCATGGAACACCGGGTTTGAATCAATATAGATGGAAGCCTTATTGTCACAAAACAATTGCATTGGCCTGGAGTGAACAACCCCCAATGAGCGCAGAAGCGCCTTAAGCCAAGATAGCTCACAACTAGTCGTGGCCATAGATCGGTATTCTGCCTCAACTGAAGATCGAGACATAGTCACCTGTTTTTTAGTCTTTCAAGAGATACGAGAATGCCCTAACAAAACAAAATACCCAGTCAAAGAACGTCGGCTCAAAGGACAACTAGCCCAATCCGAATCACAATACGCATACAGGCGTAAATCGTTATCTTCTCTCAACAAAATGCCATGGCCAGGCTTCCCTTTCAAATATTGAACAACACGTAATACCGCCTCCCAATGCCCCTGTCGTGGGTTCTGCATGAATTGGGCTAAAATATGCACAGTGTAACTCAACTCTGGACGTGTTATAGTCAAATAAATAAGTCGACCAACAAGCCGTCTATACTGCTCTGGGTCAGCAAGTAAATCACTAGTTGTAAGTGCCAAATTGTGGTTTTGGTGGATGGGAAACTTAGCTGGTTTGAAACCAAGCAAACCCGCCTCTATAATTATGTCTAACGCATACTTACGTTGAGACAAGAACAATCCATATGAATTTCTGGCTACTTCAATGCCCAAAAAATATTTCAGTACTCCAGGATCCTTCATGTGCAAACAAGTACTAAGGTATGCCTTAAAAGAAGACACCGTACCGCTGCACTGTTATTACCAGGCACGATCAAGTCATCCACATAGACTAGAACAAAACGAGTGATAGTTCCTTTATTATATGTGAACAAAGAATAATCGGCATAAGACTGAGCAAATCCAAATGACTTAAGAGCACTACCTAATTTAGCAAACCAATTTCGTGTTGCCTGACGCAAGCCATAAAAAGATTTATGAAGACGGCATACCATAGAGACCACGACCCGTAGGGAGTATGGTCCCCCACGTGACAAGTTCACTTGGTTTTTAGAAAAGAAGTCGCCAATAAGTTTTAATAAAAACTTATAAAATTTCAAAAGATCAAATTGGCGTTTTTATGAAAACACGCCTAAGGGAGCCTCCAATTACCGAAAGGGACATAACCGAATGGACGTTTACCGAAGGGACGTTTGGAGGTTCCGCTTAGGATTTTAGAAAAATCCGTTTCCCGATTGTCCCATTCAGCCTCTGGTGTGGAGACTCTTGACTTTTAACTGGTCGAAACCAAAGTCTTAGTTCGAGGACGAGGTTACGGCTTTGGATGGAGTGCACCCTAAGCGCCCGTTGGGAAACGGTCTCGACTAATCACTCTCAAAAATATGAATTAATTAAAGGACCAAACAAATAAATTAAATTTAATAAACTAATTCATTTTGGAAAATCAAATTAATTAACCATTATCAAATATGAAAGACATGATTAATTTAAAGATAGGGAAAATCAATTAGAGAAAGAAAGATTTTAGATTTGGGTGCCCTCGGGTTACCTTGGTAAATATCGTCGATAAGCAATATTCGGAACTCAGAACTTTGACAGATTGAATGGGTTTTTTTGTGATTGGGAAAGGAATGATTTTTACTGGAAGTATTTAGGAGTACTCGGAGGGTTCCGATCTGTTCGATCTGGGTTTGGAGAATGGCCAAAGGTGGTATTTATAGGTGTAGGAGAGGGAAAGACGGAAAAAGTTGAAAAACCTCAAGGAAAGGCCGCGCGTCCACAAAGAAAGGCCATGCCGCCTTCTTTGTGTCATGGGCCGGAAAGGCCGCGCGGCCACGAAAAAAGACCCCGCGGCCTCCCTGTGTCATGGGCTAAAAAAGGCCGCGCGACCTTGCATTCGTTGTGTCAGGGGCAAAGACCGTGCGGCCTTTTCCCCTCACACATGTAAGGCCACGCGGCCTTGGCACCCGAGGAAAACAAAAGTCTTCCTCAGGCGGAGGCCGACGGGCATTCTGAGTCTTTGACGGGCATTTTAGGGTCATTTTCTGGGCTATGTGTTTGGGCTAACAATCTGTCATTGATCCGATTCCGTATTATTGTATCACCGATTTTAATTTAACTTGTTATCGTGCTTAATAAAATTGGGTGCTAACAGAGCCCCCTCTTTGACCAAGGCTAGCCGAAGGTCAAAGTATGAGAAAGCACACAATTGAAATCTGCACGGAGTAGAGAGACCTGCACAAGGCAGGGGCGTTTTGGGTATCCTGGGTGGAAAAGCGAAAATCACCCAGGTCAGTTTTAGGGTGATGGTCCTGCGCGGACCAGCGAAACGAATCCAGGTCTGGTTTAGAATTCGAACACCTAGATCTGGTTTAGGGTGTGATGACCTACGCGAGGGCAAGGGCATTATAGGTATCATTGCGAGGAAAAGTGAAAATCACCCAGGTCAGTTTTAGGGCGATGGTCCTGCGCGGAACAGCGAAATGAATCCAGGTCTGGTTTAAGATTCAGACACCCAAGTCTGGTTTAGGGTGTGATGAGCTACGCGGGGGCTGGGGCATTTTAGGTATCCTTGCGCGGAAAAGCGAAAATCACCCAGGTCAATTTTAGGGCGATGGTCCTGCGCGGACCAGCGAAACGAATCCAGGTTTGGTTTAGGATTTGGACACTCAGGTCTGGTTTAGGGTGTGATGACCTGCCCTTGGGCAAGGGCATTTTAGGTATCCTTGCGCGGAAAAGCCAAAATTAACCAGGTTAGTTTTAGGGTGATGGTCCTGCGCAAACCAGTGAAACGAATCCAGGTCTGGTTTAGGATTCGGACACCCAGGTCTGGTTTAGGCTGTGATGACCTGCGTGGGGTAGGGGCATTTTTGGTATCCTACGCGGAAAAGCGAATATCACCCAGGTCAGGTTTAGGGTGATGGTCTGGCGCGAACCAATGGGTATCCTTGCGCGGAAAAGCGAAAATCACCCAGGTCAGGTTTAGGGTGATGGTCCTGCACGGACCAGCGGGTATCCTTGCACGGAAAAGCGAAAATCACCCTGGTCAGTTTTAGGGTGATGGTCCTGCGCGGACCAGCGGGCAAGCGAAAATCACCCAGGTTAAGTTTAGGGTGATGGTCTTGCACGGACCGGCGAATCGACCTGCGCGAGGGCATTAGCATTTTGGGTATCCTGCGTGGAAAAGCGAAAATCACCCATGTTAGGTTTAGGGTGATGGTCCTGCGCGGACTAGCGAATCGACCTGCGTGAGGGCATGAGCATTTTGGGTATCCTTGCGCGAAAAAGCGAAAATCACCCAGGTCAGGTTTAGGGTGATGGTCCTGCGCGGACCAGCGGGTATCCTTGTGCGGAAAAGCGAAAATCACCCAGGTCAGTTTTAGGGTGATGGTCCTACGCGGACCAGTGAGTCGACCTGCGCAAGGGCAGAGGCATTTTTGTAATCCTGCACCAAGCAGAAAATATTGGATCAGATGAATGCATGAATGAAGGTAAACTCAAAATATGTTTCTTATCTTTGAGTGTAGATCGTTGTTGTAAGACCTGCATCTCAAGGATAAACTGTTAATCACAATGATCGAAGTGTATCAAGTATCATCCTGGAGTTGTTGATTCTAATGGGGTGCTTGACAAGAAAGCCCCCCTACTTTGGCCGCGGCCTGGCAAGGGTGAAGGTCAAAGTATGTGACTTGTACAGTGCTCGCGTCTGGAGCTCAGGCTCTGAGTTTAGAGCCAAGGGACCATGGTATGGTGTAGATAACGTCAAGGCTGCAAGCTATGTTTAATGAGGGTTCATGTCAAGCCACCGGATGGTGGTGGGGCTCTCAACTCGAGCCAAC
>BSSO01004921.1:0-13812 GCA_030267885.1 Mesembryanthemum crystallinum | reverse complement strand
AAGTATAATTTGGTTTGGTTGATTAATTTTGTGGTTCTTGTTATGAATTGATCCAACCCACAAATAATGGCTTTGAAAAAATTGAGTGATTGAATCTGGGTTGTGCCGTGGAAGAAACTGGGGAAGAGAAGAGGAGTAACCATGGGAGGAGAGAGAAAATGAGGGGTTGGGAGTAAGAAAATACAATGGGGGTAATTTGGGTACTTCAAGTGCCAATTTTATTAACGAGTTATTTTATTCCCCTTCTCAAATTTTTAATATTAAAAAATTAATTTTCGGCTGCCACGTCATTAATTCTGTACCGGAAAAGCGGAGGAGTACCTTGAATCACCAAAAAAATAGTTCAGTACCTTGAATCACCAAAAGTTGAAAGTTGAGTACCTTGCAGAGCTGTTAATTCGTACTATTATTAACTTCGTTTAAGTTGTTGGGCAGTGGTTTCTTTTATAGTCTAGATCAAACATTTATTTGAACCCTATCTTTAAAATATACTATGCAAATTCCTACACTCAATTAAGGAGATGATCATAAGTTACAAACTATGAAAAGGCTAAAGAGAACACTGACTTCTCATTATTAGCCAGATTAGACCAGTCACCAGCTATATTTGTACGTTTTTGTTTGGTTAGAGTTATGGTGAAGGTGATGGTGTGGGGTTGGAGTTTTGGTGGCAATTGGTTCTTTATCCTTCTTGTCTGGTTTCTTTCCATATTTAAGATCTCCCTTTATCTACTCGTGGTTTCATAGCATTAGCGGTATACCGCAAACTTTTTCCGAGATGGGACTCCTAATGTCATATTATCACATCCTTACCATTTTAAAAAGGATTTTTTTTTTAGAAAATAAAAAATAATTACGTAATTCCAACTAATGTGGAGCTTGCTTAGTATCTGTATTTCGCTCTCGGTAAAGGTGTGAGGTCTAAGGCTCGTTAATGAACTAGAAGTATGACTGTATGAGTATATGTACGACTCATGTTGGGCACGCGGATGTTGTTTAGTCTTAACTACACAAAATAAATAAATAAATGAATAAATAAAATAATATAAATAAGATAATTTTTTTATTTATGTATTTATTAGCAGACAAGCAAACCAGATCTGTGCCTTTCCCATACAATGCCTAAGCTGCTAGTAGCATATCACAGTGACTTCCAATGAACTTTTTGTCTACACAAACTGAGACATTTAATGTTATTAGAGTCAGAACACAGAATCTAACACTAAATAGTTGTAGTATTATCATCCATGAACAATTCATTTCCTCCTGTAAAACATGACTTTAAAGCATGGTCGAAGGATATGTTCTCAGCCAGGATCTAGCATTACTGCTTTGAAGATCAAATTATAATGCTAATAGCTCAATGAAGATCACTGGAACTGGCAACAGTTGTCACAACTGATTCACCGAGTAATCCTGAACCAGACTCGCAGACCAATATTGCAACTCAGTTTATGTACTTGTTACCCAAGTATGACATGCTCCCAACTCAGTAAGAAAGCCGACGAAAACATCATTTCCAGAAGCCAGATATCAGCACAACTATGACATGAACTCAGTAAGAAACTTTACGGAGCAAAAATCCTTGGGACTTGAAAAAAAAAAAAGAAAAAAAGAATTGCATTCGATACAAGGCTGTCTTCGCCATCTACAACTATCGTCAGCAACAAAGGCTGTTTCTGATGATATATAGTTACAGGAAAATTGCAGGGAAACAAAAAATTCCTTGCACTATATGTACCCTTGTAAGCATTTATGAAATACAGTATCAAGCTCCAAACAAGGCGCTTTACACTGTTCATTTCAACTGAACCGCGTCGTACTGAATGCAGTATCGCCAGTGAGTAAACGATAAAATGAAATGAACAGGGCCTCATAATGACAAAATCATCCACAGGAATTGCTGAGGAAAATCCGTAAATGGGTTTCAAACAGAAGGAATCAATGTCACACATCTGCTCAAAACCCTGCATAATCAGAAAGGTTTCTGTATTGAATCATAAGTATTTCCCTAACACTCTCAACTTCTGTTCCATTGCTGACAGGATAGGTGGCGTTTTCAGCCAAGATCTATCACTACTGCTTGAGATATCATGATAATTGATAAATGAAAGTCACTAGAACTAGCACAAGTTGTCAAAAATATACATCCTCATATCACAACTATTTCAATGGCTAAATCCTGAACCAGCTTGTCAGATAAACCTGTAACACAGTCTATGTACAGAAGTATGACATGCTTCCAAGCATTTCATAGTCATTTTCATATATCCTGAAATCGCTTCAATACCAGGAAGTACAAAAGTATGACATGCTTCCAAGCATTTCATAATCGTTTTCATATAGCCTGAAATCGGTACAACAATACCAAGAACAACTCGGTAAGAAAACCGATCAAAAAACATTCGTGGGAGAAAAGAAAAAGAAAATCACATTATGTACAACGTTATCTTCCACACTTACAAGCATCCTTTCAGTGCAAAGGGCTATTTTTGCAGCTATATCATTTTCAGGAAGATTGCAGGGCAGCAGGGCAAAAAGAAAGAAAGGGCTTCTTCTAAATGTTGACAAAATGTACCCTTGCATGCATTTATCAAGCTTCAAACATTAGTCATGCCGACAAAAATTGCCACAGGAAATGCCGAGGAAAACAGGTTTCAAACATGATCAGAAAGGTCTGTCTTTTTTTTTTTTTTTTTCGATAGGTGTAAAATCAGAAAGGTTTATGTATAATAATGATTCCCTAGAGTCGCTAGAGATTGTCAGTTTCAGTTCTCATAGCTGGTGGGATTGGTGGCTTCATAATCTCATCCATGGTGATGAATGGCTCAATCTTTGAAGAGCCAGTTGCTACAGAAGCACTACAACCTTCACGAGGTAAAGGGGTCAAAGGAGTATGGCCATCATATTCATTGCTCAGTTGCTTCCTGTAAAACCTGTCTTCGACAATATCATAGAAATCCCCAGTACGAACTTCCTGTGCTAGAGAACACCAACAACAGAACAGCCACTGGACACAATCTGCAACATCTGGTTTTCCGAAACAGAAGTTGTTTTGTGGAAGGTTGAATCTCTTCCTCATTTGGATCCGCCAAAACCCACCATATAGCAAGCCAAACACACAAAGTGCTATACCAGTAATGCCCAGAATCTCTCTTACTGTATCATTGTCAATGTTCACAGCAGCCAAGTTGAAGATCCAAAAGGGTGCCATACAGAAAAGAAGGAAAGTTGCAATGTGAACATACATGTTCCCAAAACCGAGCCTTTCCATGTTCCAGCCAAAAACACAGAAGCAGCAGAAAATGGAGAGATATGCAACCCCAAAATCTTCCCACAATTGAAACAGGCCTCCTCTCCACACAGGCCTAGTCTCAACAATCCCAAGTTCATCTCGAGGTGTGAATGAAAATCTCTTCTCCTGTGATTTTCTCGGTGCTTCTTCATCAACTTCACATTCAAAGTCCTTCCCAAGGGGACTAAGCATGGAGTACAATCCTGCAACAGCAGGAGCAGCTATGGCAACCGAGAGGCAAATACCCACACCAATAACAGGACGATTAGATCTTCTATACCCCAAATTAAGGCCACACAAGGCATATTGAGCAAAGCAATTTACGTGGAGCAATATGATCACGACCATCATGTGTACCCGTTCGTTAGGCTTGTAAGTCCCATTCTTGCAGTATATGTTCCTTAGTTGGGTGATATCCTCAGGTTTCCACCTACACAAGAGCACCAAATGGTGGAAACGCTTTGGGTGTTGGTAAAGACACATTAGGGTGAACAGGGCATTGATTATCTGGTTATTAACCTCAAACCATGTATCTCTTTGTGATTTCTTTGGCAAAGCACTATTCAGCATGCCTGTCATTACAAGGAATAGGATAGCACCCGAGATAACGACACAAGTTATCCATAGAAGTAGAACCATGCTCAAGGGTTTTCTGACCCATTGTTCGCATATTTGTGTCACAGAAGGCCAGTCAATTTTCTTAAACAACACCTTGTCGAAATGTTTACTTAGACCTTTAGACCGTGAACCCTCATTCTCAACCTCCTCAATTTCTCTAAATCCAACTGATGGGTTAGCCTGATTAGCACCATGGCCGAGTCTTAGCATCTTCAATCTGCTAGCTAGGCTAGTAGCATTCTCGGGAGAGTCCCTTTCATCACTCAATAGTCCCTTCCTAGATGTTGAAACTTGGAGAGAAACATGGCTCTCTAATTTACATCCATTTGGGGTCACACAATCAACTGGGTTTGTCAAACTAGACCCAACTTCTCCATTTCTAGCTGAGACCATTATAATTCTTGAAAAATCACGAATCAATTAAATTATTTTGACTTTTAATCATCTTCCCCTTCATTCAAGTACAAATAAGAACCCGAGGCATCAAGAACATAATCAGACTACCCAGATAGCAAGAGTTCCTTTAATTACCTACAGCATACCAAGAAAGAAACAAGCCCAAAGTTATACTCATTGAGCAAGTAACTGAGAACAAACAATGAGAATTAACAGAAGTTTCATAATACAACATAGCAACATCTAAGATCTAACCAGGAAAAATTCCAAGCTTTTACCCTATAAAAGGAAAAAAGAAAAAAAAAAAAAAATTCCAAGTTCATCACTTAATAACCCTTCCTAGATGTTGAAACTTGAAGAGAACTTGGCTATCCATTTTGCACCCATGTGGGGTCACACAATTAACTGGGTAAGTCAAAATAGACCCAACATCTTCTCCATTTCCAGTTGAAACCGTTGTAAAATCATAAAATCAATCAAAAGTTTCTTAGTTTTTTGCCCTCTTCTCCTTCAATCAAACACAAGAACCCCACACATCAAGAACTTAATCAGACCACCCAGATAGCAAGAATTTTTAGTTACCTACATCATATTAGAAAAAAAAGAAACATGCCCAAAATTAAAAGTAATTTAGAGCAACTAGAGAGAATTTGAATACAATATGACAGCATCTAAACGGGCAAATCCCTAACTTCTAGCCTACTGAAAGGTAATTTTTTTTATTTTTTTTATTTTTTTTAAAAAAGCTCTGCAAAATGTTGTTTTTTTGGAACTTACCAGAAAGGAAAGCTCTTTTGCAGCTCTTGAAAGTAGTTACACCATTGATAAAGAACCCAGAAGCAGAACTGAGCACTTCTATACAAAATCACCCAATAAAACAGAAGCAAAGAGAGAAATTAGAAATGGCAAGAAAGCTCAAAGGTGCTTATTATAGACTTCGATTATATGAGAATCCACTAAAGAAAAGTAGAAACAGATAGTCACTAATCACAACGCGTAAAGTTGCAAGAGAATAAAATGTCAAATTGTTTACAAGTACACAAACTCAAATAATCACAACTTTGAACAAAACCCACCTCAAAAAAGAGTTCAACATCAACAGTTCAACGTCATCTACTGAGAAGTAAGAGCGACAGAGAGAGAAGCAGAGGAAATTTAGGAAAAAAACCCAGAATAGAAGGAAATTGTAAAGATGAAAATATGGAAAAAGTGGGGGTGTTGCTCGACTTTTGAGGGATATTTTGTTTCTTTCTTGTCATGGAAAGCACAGCAGAGAGACCTTTTTGAAAACTGGAGTTGAATTGAATAGCCCGGTAAAGTTTTCAAAATGCGTTCCACAATATGAGTCTATGACATGACCCTACCTAGACCTGGCAAACGGATTGGTTGAGTCGGGTTTGAGTTAAGCCATTTCGGGTTCGATTAGGTTGGTTTTCGAGTCAGATAATTCGGGTCTCGGGTTAACAACAACGGGTTAGGTTCGGGTCGGTTTTAGGTCGGGTCGATTTTTGTCCGGACCCCTACCTACGAAAATGAAATCATGCACCTAGTTGCTTCACTGCGTACCAAAAACGTTTTTTGAAATGTTATTCGTTCATGTCTTTATGCTTAACTTGTTCGTAATGTTGAGAGCTATAATATGAGTACAATCAAGGTTGGACAACAGTAAGTTTCATAATGTGAGTGGGCGGCGCATGGAGGAGAGATGAGTTAGATTCGAAGGTCGTTCTTACCTTATATTTTCCAAGCAAATATATTAACACCATGCAAATGAAAACCTAAAACACAGGCCATGAAAAAACGATATAACCAAAATTCCGTCAATGGACTATTTGAGAGAGTGAAACACTATCATGGAACAAAAGTACTTTAGGTGTGTTCATTTCAACTGAAACTAACTGAGCTGAACGGAACGTGTTGAGCTTAACAGAATGGAATGAAGGTAATATATGAGATTGAGAGATAAGTGAAGTGCATAACCAATAAAACTCTTCTATTCCATTCTACGTATCAAGTTCGTGTCCCATTAAATCCTAACTTTTCATGCCTTTGTCATATATCCCAACTTATTAATAAAAATATTTACGAAACTTATGTGTCAAATATATAGACTAGTGGGGCAAGAGATGACACATATAATGGTCCAGGAAATCTTCACTGGTATAGAATCAAACCGAACTGAACTTAACTAATGCAAAATTGGTAAGTTGAAATTATACATACCCTAACTTTCTAGAAGCCCATAATCTTTCACGGTTTTTTCCATGTGAATTAATGAAAGTTGATTACATAACCAATTGCACTACTAAACTTGAAACAAATTCAAAGGTTTGAGGCAGTGATTAAGTTTGAATCGTGTCATCATGATAGCTTTGACATAAAAAAGGTCGATAATAAGGTGACTCTTGTTACAACTCATTCTAACTACAAACCATCAAATAACAGAAGCCCTAGAATAATCGCAAGTGTACACTGGGCTTAACTAACTTGATGCAGCAGAACTAAAACACTGGCTAACTAAATTGATGCAGCAGTGTTAAATCTCCATTTCTGGAGCTCAAACCAAGCTATGAGCCATTTTTGGTGCTTCGCAAACGGGAGGGGCTGAATCATGCAAGTTGCAGAGATTTGGTTCAAGCCTTTAAGCAACATAATTTTTCTTCATTTCAACATCGACCTCTCCGAGGCTAAATCAAGCACTCTACGGAAGAACTGCTGAGGGTACATGGGAGGCTCCTCTGCTAATGCCTGTCACAAATGATGACATCAAGGGTTAAAACTTAAAACAAGAGAGTTGGTCGTTGAAGATACAGGCAGGTTGAAGTTCCAGATATTCAAATTATGATTCAGTAAAACGAGAAGCTTCTTATACTAGCCTACTAGGGGTGTTATTAGCTCTCATAGCCAGCTCTCTGTGAACTGGATATTTGGATTCTTGTTGCAGCGATACCTATTTACTAAAATGATTTCACAAAGTCTTGCACAAATTTGGGTCATACGATAGACCAAGTGGTAGTCATCCTTCTGAGGTGAAAAACCCCTGTACGGCATAGGAGTCACCCCTAAAAAGCACAAGTGTCACCCCTTAGGCGGTGGTATGATAAACTNATAGAAATGTCTCAGAGCTATGGGAAAAATCAAAATTAAAGTAGGGACAAAAAAGAATGGCCCAGCCTATAAGGTATAAAGAGTTCCCAGGTTTTAACAATGTCAAAACAATGGAATAAAATTGCGTAAGCTGAAAAGAGCAAGTCAAATTACCTGATGGATTAAAACAGTGGATGGCGTCATTCCAGGCACGGTATTGACTTCTATTACAAGCACCTACAAAGATCAGAAACACTCCTAGTCAATAAATAATAAGTCACAGTGGATGGCGTCTCAGTGGATGGGTATGTGTTTATATAAATAAGTCAACACATGGTTAGCTAGTTCAATGATGATCTATCCAATGCAACTAATGGCAAAATTGGGATGAGAAACGTGTGAAACCCTCTATCGAAATATAGGATACAAAGAGGTAGTTGCTGCTACATTCACACAATTAATCTGAAGCAAAAGAACCTGTCAAGATATGATTGTAAGCCTCAGCGGCTAAACCATAGAATATCATTTTATCACATAGTAACCACCTGATATCATGCTCACACTGCCAAGAATTCCTGACAAATAACTAGCAATATGAGGTTATATAACTCAAACATGTTAAAAGATTATCATACCTCCCCGCTATCAACATTTACAAAGGCGTCAATTCGTGAAAATCCTTCCAGTTGCAAAGTATTTGCTATAAGTTCAATACATTGTTTGCATCTTTCCAGAGCCTCATTTCTGATTTCAAGAACAAAGTAAATTAGAAATTTAGCCATTAACAGTCTCTAAATTTAAATAAAAAGGCTTCCTGACATATATAATTCAGTTCAGGATATGTTGTACAATGTACAAACTAATTAGCGAAGAAATACTTTCATAAGCAAGAAGTTAGCCAATAAGACTAATTTCTATAAGAACACATATCAACAATTTTATCAGAAATGACATGTAATGACATGATCCATCACTCATATGCAACCAAAACCCTTAAATGACTGAATGAGATGGAACAACCCAATCTTTGAGACAAGTCATGGGTAATAAAGCCTAGGTCGTAAAGCTTTCTTAAACTGATGGTAGAAAAACAGAAGACATCCTAAAGATATATATAGGCACACATAAAGCATAGGTCAAATAGGTTAGGAACTGGAGCGCGTAGCAGTAGGATTGCAATGCAGATACGGTTGACCCATTACGAAGACTGAACTACCGAAACCACGCCAAACTGGGCACGTTTTCCGCAGCAGTGTCATTGAATATGGCTCTATTCCATGCTGCCAAGGCCAAAATCTTGTCATCTTCGCAATTACTTAAGCCCGAGCTCCCTATATATTGTCCATCACTAGTACACACCCAAGGCCTTAACTGAGCTGCAACAACTCAAAATTCAAGCCACAAACCCATCTCCAATTATTGGTCTCCATGGAAAAACTGGAGTTCATCTTCACTTCTTTCTTAAATGACAACCTAATACGCTTCGCGCCAAAACGGTGTGTCGGAGACTAGGAGTGGTAAGACGGACACAGCCTTCCTCTGCAATTAAACAGATAGCCTACTCCATGAAAGACGCAAGCACAGGTCTAGATTCTAGATGATAAGGAAAAGAAGGTGGATAAGAGGGAGGGAGGGAGGGAGGGAGGGAGCGAGAGAGAGAGAGAGAGAGAGAGAGAGAGAGGGGTTGGAAAAATCGAGTTGAACATTGTTTTTCACCTTCAGTCATAATGATGGAGACAAGGAAAACAGAGAATTATGCATTTGTGTTTTGACTTTTGAGCATAGACCATAGTTGAGAAATGAGAAAACATCCTCCAACGAAAAAGCCTTTGTATATGCAAGTGAACTTGTTCAAAACATCAAAGAGAAGCAGAATCACTAATAAACAATCATTGGATTCTAATAACAAGGCTGAATACAGGATACTCGCAATTGTTCCCACTAGAATGCATTGCAATGAGATCAAACATCTTTAGAATTCTCCAGTTACAAGTGACTATTGAGCCCAACCACCATATACCTAAATCTTCCAACTTCAAAGGTCTAGTTGATAGGTAAGGCATTTTGACTGGCAACGTAGGCAAAGCTTAAAATATCATTTACAGGTCCAGGTGAAGCAGAAAATTTTCCAGCTCTAGCAGAAGAAATAGAAAAGAAATTTCCCCAATGTTTGATAATGCCTGATATCAATGATCCATGGATGCACTGCTCCAGTGATCAACTAACAGAAGTACAGAACAGAATCACAAAACATGCATTGAACCACAGATGTAAAATTGGTTAATAGAGAGTATAAAACCTCATGATTGATGACGGGGGTGGAGTAATATTGATGCCTGTTCCACCTGCCAAAATAAACTCACCTTAGACAAATTGAATACCGGAACTTGATAATGAGACGAGGGAATACATTATATTGATTGAGGACTTTTGACAGACTTACACTAGTGCAAGAATATGCTAAACCATTTCATAGACTTAAACAAAAGAGGAAGAGCTGAGTCCATGCAGAAGTAAAAATAAGAAGCTACAGTAAATGAGAATGGAACAAGTGACAATTCCAATAGCTAATACCCACTCAACCACTTCCCCAGATAAGTTTTTCTCTTTCGCGTCAGAGGGAGGGGTGTTCATTCGTATTATGCATAATGATATAGTCATACAACACACACCTTGAAACTTCTCTTCAAGAGATAAAATGTCGCCAGATTCTTTAACAGTCACACTAGGGCTCAAGGAACGCATTGATCCTCGTTTTCCCATCACACCAACTGTTATCTCTACCCACCTACTTCGTCCTTCCCAAGAGAAGTCATGTGAACTGGGTGAAACCTTAATCTCATCTGTCTCAATGAAAGTTTCAAATACAAATAGCTCAGGGGGAGGATTTGGCATCTCAATCACTCCGTGCACCTGCCAATTGTAAAGTTCAACCATGAGTAAGAATTATCAATGAAGTTGATTACTCCATTGAGATTCTAAATTTCTTGTTTCCTAACAAAATTGATGAAATTCCTGGCTACTGAAAATAGATGATTAACTACAGAACAATTAATTCCATGTGAAGACCATGAGAAGAACTTCTCCAGTAACCTCAAAGAGTGATGGGTGCTGGGTGAAGTATTATCAAGACAAAAGCTAATTTAAATGAGAGCAACTGAAGCGACGAAAATATCAAACTTGAGTTTCTCATGAAGACTTTAAGTGAGAGGAACCGAATTGCTAAGAAAATATGAAACTTGAGTTTTTCAGGGACCCTATACAAGTCATCAAAATTAAAGATCCTTTTCCTAAAAGTGTGCTTATACAGGACACCCGGTTATTAAATGACAATACAGAGTCTTGCCAACTGAAGTAGGATCAATTCACATGTAAAAGTCAAGTTCTAAAGTCAACCTATCTCTTCTTTCATTATAGATGTCGCATCCTTGGATGAGCTCTAAGAAAGCCGAGAAACCTACTGCATACATATTTGAGATATTTGAAGTGGGTTCTCTCTTCTCATTTAGTTAATTTTTTATAAGTTGATAGCTTTAATGAATAATGTGTTTAATGAAGAACATCAATGTGTTACCTTTGAAAAACTGTCCGGAGGAATTCGTGGAAGACAATTCTCCAATGCTTTTATATAAATTACTAAGTCTTCCATACAGCTTCCGGTTGCTCATATGGTTGACAAAAGATGGACAACCATTAGATTGCATGTACACAACCGTGCACAAAAACAGTCAGAGCTATTTATTCATTAAGCAATCAGCGTAAGGGCCAAACAACAAGAGATGAGGAAATGAAACTAATTATCCTACCATAGTCTTGCAACACCAGTAGAGCAACCATCTCTAGCAGGTTTAACGCATAAAGTTTCACACTGAAGCTTCATGGTTAGCTCATTCCAAAGATCAGCAGCAGGCATACGAAGAAGGTCCTGCTTCCTCCTTACCTCCTTGTTTATGGTAAGAACACCAAACTCTGCAAGCTGATAGAATGTTTGCTTCACTTTTCATCTTTATCTACAACTTTTCACATACAGACGAGTGGCTAACGAATCACAGACTAGTTATCCTTTTAAATTCACATTATGTTCAGTATATGTCAGCTGGCTGAGAGCACATCATATTATACTTGATCTCAAATAACATATTGCCTTTTCTCCGTCAACTTTAGGTTACTTTATGGACAAATTAAGCTTTCTCCAAAAAGTTGAACATTGGGAAGTTTAAACAACCGATAGACATCCAAACAGACAAAGTAGAGCTGAATATGCTCCACCTTCCAAAAAAAAAAAAAAAAAAAANAAAAAAAAAGAAAAGAAAAGAAAAGAAAAAAAAGATAAAAAAAAAAGATAAATAAATAAGGCTCTCCTCACACAATTGCATATATTTGTTTATCCCGAGATAAAGAAACATTCTATACTTGCAATTAACAAACCAAAAAGATGAGTATCAATTTTCACATTCCATGAGGGCTTCATCTGAGATGAATCCGAACACAATTTTCTGCATATTCATGTGTCCAAGTATAAGGTACAAATTCAGATAGCATTGCCAAATTAAGCTAGGAGGTACCGTACTTGCTGAAGAGCAAGCGAAGTATCAACTTTGTCCATGCATATTTTAGACGACATCACACCAGGACCTAAAAACACCATGAACAAAAAAATTAAAGTTACAAGGTCAACAAAACGAGTATGTAGTTATAATTCCAGCAGAAAAAAGTTTTCAATAATACCAGTGTAAGGAATCCCTTCAGCCTCCAACAAAGATTGAAGCGTACCATCTTCTCCAATGCCTCCATGCACTGAAATCATACAAAATAGTTTGATACTTAGGTTGAAAAGTAAAATAGAATTTGTTTGGTGGGGTCCTTTCCCAATGAGTCTTGATCATTATTAGGAAAAATCTAATTCACAAAAAACTAGAATGACAATACATAATTAGTAAGTCTACCCTATGTAAACACCTTGAATCATTGAAACATAATCCTGATGTTTCTAATTATCTTTAGCTTAGCTTTAGAGGTGTACAGCTCCAACAAATAACCTATGGTAAACGAAGGTTCTAATATTCAATGTTCTTCTGGCTAGAAAGTGAAGTTCTCTTAAGAAATACGATAACTATCAGACACAAATGTTTTACAAAAGGAACATTTCAAAATCGAGGATTATTATTAGTGAAACTCCTACCCAATCTGCTAATTTTTTTTATGTAATTTTTTATCCAATCCTTTATTATCCAAGCCTGATTGATTGCTGGTTTTCCTCTAAGAGTTTGTTGAAATTTCAAGGAGCTCACCCACATTTATGGTTTCTGAACCATCTGTTGGGATATCTCCCCAAATCCCAAATATAATTTTTTGTGGTTTTATTTTGTTTAGTTTAGAAATAAAATAAAACAAGAAAATGAAAAAAAGAAAGAAAGAAAGAAAAGGGATGAGTTGCTGTTATTGGGCCAAAGCCCATTTGTCCTACTTTTGTGTTAGGTGGTGGAAATTGCTTCCTGTAGAAGCCATTTGCTTTAGGAGTTAAAAAGGGTTGGTTGTCCCTTTGTCTGTGTGATGCCGAGAGAATTGAAAAGCCACAAAAAGTGCCGAGAAGAATTGGCAACAGAGGGTGTGCCGTTGCCGTAAAAGCACAAGGCTAGACCAAGAGAGAGGGGCTATCAGCTTAAGATTGGTTCTAGCGAGTTTGTGGCTAACGGTATCGGAGTGAAGATAATCAGAGTTTCTTCGGGTTCGTCTTCGACAGGTATTCGGATTTGTATCTTTGGGTTGGTTGGATACTATATTGATTGTGGTATCGATTTGTACGAAACCTAGAGATAGTTTTACTTGCCGTTGTGATTGTTGGTTGTTCCCGTTGTACTCTTGATTATTGATATAGTGGATTTGATTTAGTGCGTGGAGATCCGCAGCGTGGTTTTGCCCCTATTGTTGAGAGGGGTTTTCCACGTAAAATTGGTTGTGTCCTGATTTAATTTCTTGCACTTAATTTCTCCGTTTGTCTTTTGTGGTTGTGTGTTAAATACCGTAATTTTTCCCAACACCATCCACATCTAAATTGGAAATAAGAAATAACATTAATTGGAATTGAAATCTCAACTCACAAATAATAATCGAAAATAGAAGATAAATAATAGAAAATGACTACCGCGCTTGGGCTTTATGTTTGGTTTTCACAAATATGTTTAATTTGGGTTTTTATTGGTTTAATGTTTAGTTGTTTACTCGCTAATAAATGGGTACCAAGAAAATCAGTTTTCGGCTTGGACTTTGGACCCAAAATGTGTGGCAGCGTTTGTTTGGTATTTTTGGTGAAAACTGGGTGTGCCCAAGGACTTGCTCGTGATGTTCCAGGTTGGTTACAGGGGCCTTGGTTATAGGAAGGAGGGTCGAACATTGTGGAGATTTGCTATGTTTGC
>BSSO01004920.1:0-13812 GCA_030267885.1 Mesembryanthemum crystallinum | reverse complement strand
GGGTAATTATTCCCCCCCTAAATCCTTCCTCTTCCTCCTTCCACCACCTTAATATTTCCCACATCACCACCTCCAACCTCCACGTTTACCCTTTAATTTTTTCCATTACCCCCCTAATTTTTTCCCCCAATCCAAACGGGGTCCTAGTGATGTTTTTTTTTTTTTTTTTAATGTGCAAATTTATTAAGCATTTTATTGGAGTACAATTGCCTACTCTCTTAAAAGATGTCAACACCTTTATCCGATAAAAAGAAATTTGTAAAATTTTGTTAGGACTTGATTGCATACTCTTCATGTCGACGTGACACTATGGCACCATTTGAAGAAAAAAAAAAAAGTATCCCTCGTATTTGGCTCTTGACCAAATTAAGGAGTATAAAATAAGAGGGAAAAAAAATGATATTCATGATTTCAATCTGTTATCTTTTATCACAAGGATGAAGGAGTGAATACTGAATGTTTGAGCCGTATGAATTAAAACATGCTTATTATAAAGTATTTAATTGAATTGAGTTACACTTAGATACAACTAATGTCAACCGGTTAAGTACTTAAGTATTTAAGATTGATGGAAATCGAATCTTTTTTCGGAGACCTACACAAAATTATTAAAGATATTGATTCCAAATCATGTAATTTAGTTTGTTTACTGTATTAGGGTTCACCCCTAGCATTAAACAATTATATTAAACTTAAAAGCTTAAAAGTACTTGAATTTCTTTCCTCTTTTGTTATTGACGTTTAAATTTTAAATTTAACATCCATGGACCAAGAAAAATGAGAAAAAAAAAATTATGGTGAGAAGTTTGAAGGAATTTAGTAGTTTCACATAATGAGAGGAAAAGGTTTTTGAAAAAATCTGAAAAAGTAATTACTCGAAAAAGAAAAATCCAAAAAGTTACTAAAGTGTATTTGTAATTAATTGGACTTTCCTGAAAATTTCCAAGAATTTTTGGTTCATGACAACATGTTAATAAAAATTTTAATTCCATGAGTTATCGACGGTGGATACCCTTGGTTGTGAATCAAAAAAAAAAAAAATTGAAAATTTTCAATAAATATAAAAAATAAAAACAAAAACAAAAACAAAGATGTTTGAATATAGAAATAGGCCACGTCAACCACAATCCACTTCTGAAGCCATGCCAACCCAAAAATTGAGTTGGGTTCATAGTTGGGCCAAAAATATTTGTTTATCAGGTTTTGGTCATTTTCAGAATCAACTACTCTAATTTAGCTCTGTTCTTTGCATGATTGCATCACATATTGTGGGGAATGCCAAATGAGTTTTTTTTAGTAGACCCCCTTTGCCACTTGAGTATTTAAAGTGGCTCCGGTGACAATTGGGTCTTAAAAAAACATAACTTGTCCATATTAGTCCAAAAAATACAGATTCGAGCAAATTTTCCGGCCAAAAATATTTTTTCTCATTTTTTTATATTCATTTATTCTTGAAATATTCAGTGAGATACGGTTGGTTGAAATTTTTAGGTGACTTAACTTTGGTTAGAAATGGCTGAAAATGGAAAAAAAATTAGCTTTAGCCGGAACTTTTTTACCGGAATTGTACTTTTTGGACTAATTTGCATGGTTCACAGCTTTTTAAGACCCAGTTATCGTAGAGAGGCTCTATTAAAATGAGTCATTTGGTATTATGGCCCATTTGTGGCATTTAGGATCTCAATTCTTAAATCCCATCCAAGTATTTATAAAATCAATCCTATGTATCAATCTCAATGTCAAGCTAGTGACTTTATTGCGGCTCGTATTTGCTCAAGATTTCGAAGCTTTACGTGTGCCAGAAATTTTAATTCCACTAACTTGGCAATATGGTGGTCCTTCAATTTTCCATTGAAGCAATTGGGGAACAAATAATCTCCTTGCTGATGGGACAATAATGCACAAAGCGGATTGCACCTTGTAACATAAGGATTTCGATGTGATCCTGTCATCTTTATGTCCTTTTACAGCAGTTTTTGGAAAAAAAATTAGTTAGGAATTCTGGGTAAGCACTCCACCTGTTTGTGGAAATGTCTAAGAGAAGATTTCAGCTATTGGATGACATGGGCTTTTGTCTAGGGAGGTTTCACCCGCACCTGCCATTGTTGGGTAGGTGTAATGATATTTATTAACTATGATTGTATGAATAATAAGTAATTTCTGGGCTTCGAGTGAGTAATGCAGTGGCGGACTTCCTTAATTTCTCCCCTTCCTAGAGCCTAGGGGGGCTTCTTAAAAATTAGTATGCTGTTTTTCCAATTAAGTTCAGTTCAGTTCAATGTGATTTAGTTAAAATGGACAAAGTCTTGATATGCCCATAATGACTTCTGACTATGGATTCTTTTGTATCAATTCAAGCAGGGATTGGCAGATGTTTGTGCTATATGTGAATTGGATGGAATGAAACTTTCAGTTGGTAACGCTTTCCTGCTTCAGCATTCTTTCATCATGACTTTGTGGAAATACTTAGATTTTCTGATATTTTATTTGACTCATGCTAACATTTTCAAAAGCTCTCTGCAGTTTCTTACTACTGTTATTTCTGACTCTAGCCGTTGATTGATAATCTCTCAACCAGAGTGAATAGTAAGAGGTGAGAATGTCTTGTGTGCCAAAGAGCAATCACTAATATGCTTAGCAGAAGGGTTTATTTGTAAAAGAGCTAAAACTCATTGTTTCCATCAAGTAGAATAGCTTACAAGGTTAAAGGTCATGTTTTGCATTTTGCAATATGAAAAATCTTGCATTTGAAACCTACAAAAAGCCATGAGTAGTTCAGGTTCAAAGAATGTCAAGATCTTGCAGTTTGGATATACCTGACTGAAGCCATACACCAGCATGCCGTGGGCAAGGCATTAGGCATCCTTTCTCCTGCTTTACCCAATCTTATTTGAATATCGTGTATAGCCGCCACAATTTTATTATTCAGACTTTTCTAGATCCCTTCATGATGTCAGGCCATTACAATTACCATTTGCTTTCGGATGAGCAATCCGTTTCCCCCTTTGCTATTTACCTTTTGTAGTCCATTTGGGCAACAAACATAGGCATGATGATGGATTACTTTTACTATTAGTCTTTGTTTAAAGAGCCCCTTTCTACATCACTTACCCCACTGTGACACCGTTTTACATGTTTGGTTGTCTTGTTCGTCTCTGAACTTTTCTTGTTGTTTGGGTGTAACTTCTGTGGTGGGTGGGGTCACTGGGGTGGGGGCGAGGGGCTGAGGGCGAGGGGCTGAGGGCGAGGGGCTGAGGGCATATGCTAAGAAATTTCAACACATACTAAGGTGATCAAGTATATGTGTTATCCTAAACATACGATTTGTATAAACCAACTTCTTATCAAAATATAGTACATAAACATGACTATCAGATTAGTAAGTCTCTATTACTGGTGCATTAGGTGCTGTCTGCTTGGGGTTATGCTTAGTGATTCTGCTCATTGTAACTCCACGTCGACTGTAGGTGCTCAACTGGGGTGCATATCTAGGTATTGAAATAAACCATTTTCTGAAAATTTTGCATGTTCTTGGCCTAAAATGAAGGTCAATTATTGTCTATAGCCATGTTGATATGTCGAGTATTTGATATGGGTACTTAGGGTGAAATAAAGACTTCCTAATATGGACTTGTTGATTGTTTCTATTTCTACCCAGAAAGGGCTCTTTAATGAAATCTCATTGCTGAAATCTATGAAAAGTAAAGGGCTCCTTAATGGAATTTCATCGCTGAAATCTATGAAAAGTAAATTTTCGAGTCGCTATAGCAGCAGGGGATTGTGTCCTGTATTTTTAGTATTCGTATCATATCAATAATAGGTTGTTTGGTGAGAAACTTTTCCAGACAAGCAGATTGGCCTCAGTGTCAAGTGTTATGTTAGTTTATGTTAATTCATTTTATTTTGGTTCTGGTTTGGCTAATCAACTTTGATCCATATTGTTATCTACATGGTTGGCATTGTATCCGGAACTGGAACAATGATGCAGCATCTGGAGCTTGGAGTTCAACTCAGCTTTAAACTTCAGATTTTCGCATTTTCCAGGGAATTCTGGCTTTGGTGTTCATTGTTAGGAAGTAGGAACATTACACACCTCAGCCTATTAGATCAAATTGGAAGATCATATGCCTTTGCAAAGTGCTGTGGGATTGAAAGCCTAATTTTTTAGTGATAAAACACAGGGGGCTATTGAACTGGAAGGAAATGATATTGAGGCCATTTTGTCCGGTGAAGGGGGAGAAGGTGTTGTCGAGGGCGTATTTTAACTCGTAATAAAGCCTCCAAGATGATCAATTACATGTGATACCCTAAACATACACTATATTCACTAACTTTATAATATTTGAGAAGTATAAGCTTGGCTATAGGACTAGTGAGTTTTTGCTGTTGGTGCATCAAGTGCTGTTCTTTTTATGTTAACGATTCAGCTCATTTTAACTCCTCAGCTATAGGTGCCCAACAGGCATATGCATCTAGGTGCTGAAATCAGCATTTTCTGAAAATTTGCGTTTGTTGGCATAAAAAGAGTGTCTAGGATCTGTACCCATGTTGGTATGTCGAGTACATGACATGGGTACTTGAAATGAAATGAAGACTTCATAATATGAACTTGTTGAGTGCTTGTAGTTGTACCAGCAAATGGTTCCTTTTTGAAACTCATTACTGAAAACTCTTGAAAGGTTCTTTTTCCAGTGGCTACGCAGATTGTCCTGTGTTTATCAACTCGCAGTGGAATACCTCAAACACTGCTAAAGTTGTTGGATAGGAAACTTTTCCAGATATAAGCATGTTGGCGTTGGACCCTTGGTTTCAAGTGCCAAGGAATTTATAATTTTTTACTATTTTTCTTTTGGTTCTGCTTGGCCTTCTTTTGATTCCTTTGTTATCTTTCATGGTGGGCATCATATCTAAACTTGTAAAAAAAAAAAGCAAGATTTGGAGTTTAAAGTTTGTGCTAGGTTTGTTTATGGCATTTTTCTATTGTCTTCCGCTCATCATTCCTCGGAACTAGGAATTAGGAAATGTGTAGCTGTTCGTGTTGAAAATTCCGAATTTTCGTGCTTATTATTAGGAACAATGATCAGCTCAACCTATTAGCTCATTTTGGAAGATCAAGTGCAGTTGCACAGAACTGTAGGTTTGAATCATATATTGGTTATTCAATGATTAAAAAAACTACCAAGGGTTTTGAACCAGAAGGAGTTATTACGGAGGCCACTTTCTGAGATTGCAGTAGTTTCTTGAAATTCTCACGCAATTACCCATTAGTTTGGTTGAGTTTACAGCCTCAGGTATGCACTTGAATCTGTGTCATAACTTTAGCTTGTCCCAAAGTTGGATACTGATGGCTTAACAAGCAATTTAACACAGTTTTAGGACTCACCTTATGGTTCTGCTTTGTGAGACATCATAGGACTTTTACATGAACTGATTTGTGACTTTTAGATACCATTCGCAATATGTATGAACTATGTCCTGTTTCTTCTTCCCTCAATCTTTTGAAGATTCAATCCGTCATTCATTTCCCTGATTTGTGCTATTCAAATGTTTTTAAACATTGTTTCTGACTGTTGTGCTTTTGGCAATGCAAAAGCTGCTACTCTGAGGACTGCTTTACCAAAATGTATAGCAATTCAAGCTGGATATGCCATCAGCTGCTCAATGAGCATTCATTTGCATTGGAAGATGTTACATGTTATTATGAGTTCGATGGTTAGATGTGAAGGATGTCGAAAATGATACAATGGTTGGGCATGATCTCAAAGATTGAGGCGGTAAGGTTGGCAATTCGAGGGCATTAAATTAGTAAGCTATAATACGCAGCAGATTACAGTATCTTCTGCAGGAAGACTACAGATTATAGCATCAAGACTTTCATAAGAGAGTATGTTATGAGTTTTTTGTCCGTATATTTTCTGTCAACAAAGTGCAGCCAACAATGTAGATTCAAGTACACTAACCTAAGAATGCTTCATCTGCAGAAACATATGACCTCATACTTCTACAAACAACTCTAGAAAATTGATCATGAAGACTACAGATGCCAGTTCAGACCTCAATAGTCGTCTGATTAAGAGCAGTGTATCTCCATCTCTCTTTCTCAACAAAGTCTGCATCCAAGAACTGAGCAATGAATTGCCAAAGCCTATAAGCATCTGCAAAATTGGCTATGAACCCAAATGCAGCTGTAACTACTCTAACACCAAGACGTTCCTTTTCTTTTCTTTTGTTCCCTGAATTTTCCTTGGCTTCACATCTTCCCTTCTCAATAACTCCAACCTTTTCCCCTTCATACTTTTCGGGGAACCAAATATGGTGCAGAAACCCATAACTAAGGGATATATTCTTCCTATCAGCAAGTTTCTGTACAAGAATGGGCTCAACCTTTTCTCCTTTCCAATCGAACACATTGAAAGCCAAGGCAGGTCCTCGATCAAATTTTATCTTTGGCCCATATATTTTTACCAATCGAACCCCCTTGTCTGCACTTGGATGTCGGAGCTTCATCAAGGCATTGATGAGCCAGTTGACAAGGTACCTGCTCCTGCTATTCACTAATGAGAGCCCCAAAGAATCTATCTGATTCAAGCACCTACATTCAACTGGGGAGTTCTTTCTGCTGATCCTGGCATTTCTCTGATCAGAAAGGTCACTATTTTTCTCTATCTCTTCAATTTCAGACCATTTATTTCCATTCTGTTTTACACCACTATATTTAGTTGCTGCTGATTCAGAGGTCTCACCTTGTTCCCATGTTGGTCCTCGAGGACCCGAGAAGGAGTTGGATGATGAACTCAACTCATCTTCTTGCTCAATCTCTGCGTCTGTACTAAATGATTCATCAGGCAGGTAAAACAACTTCTTTGTTGACACAATACTTCCAATTCCTACAGTTGTTGTATCTTCCAGTATAGAAATAGTTGATTTCTTGACAAAGAGGCACCCAAACCCAGAGGCATTTTCTCCGAAAACCTTGTAAAAGGAGCAAATGAAGAAATCTGGCTGAAAGAGTGAGAGTCCTAGGCTATCCATGTCCTTAGGCCCCACCGCACAGGCGTCAAGCAGAACATGCCAGCCATGTTCTTGTGCCACCTTCATCCACTGATAAGAGTATCTAGCACCTGTCACTCTTGATTGGAGCTGAAATATGAAAAGCCCCCTCTTCTTGTTTCTCATCTTCTTCTTGCCGATAATCATTTCCCTTAAGTTTGAGGAGTGGATTCGTAGCCTTGGCCAGGTAAACTCAGCTGCCATTGCTTTTGCTCCTCTCTTCTCCGAGCTATTGATCATTGCTTGTACTGCCTCACTCTCATGATCATAAACAGTTAATAGCTTCTTACAAGACCCAAATGGGTATGATTCTGCAAGTAATCTGAAAGCTGATGTTCTGTTAGCTGTCAAAACAACAGAATATTCATCTTGAGAGATGTTAAGAAAACTCATGATCCTCTTCTTGATTGCAGACTCCAATTTTGATTCAGTTCCGCCTTGAAGCAGGTGGTTCTTTAGATTCACTGACTTGTAAGATAAATGGAAGACCGGGAAATCTGAGCTGTGGGATGGGGATGGAGGTGGTGAAGACGAAGTTGAAGCTGCAGCTGAATGTGTTAGACAAAGCTGGTTGTGAAGCTGTGAGAAAGAGAATAGGCCAATGCCAATGTAGTCAAGACATACATGATTGGAAAGAGAGAGGTGATAATACTCTTGTGCTCGAATTTCGTCAATCTGGTAAGTATCACAATATTGTGGGTAGGCTCTGATGAACTGGGCATATGCCTCTTGCAGGGTAGGGAGTGATTCAGGGTTGCTAAACTCAGTGTTTGGGAAGAGAGAGGAGGAGGTGGTGGAAGCGAAACAGCGGCGATTTTCGGCTGAAGAACTTGTGGGTTTTGTGGTTGTGGTTTTATCAGTTCCATTTAGAGTGAAGAAAGGAGCAGGGCAGCAGCCATTGAAGCACAATTCTGTGACCTCTCTTGTGCAAGGTGACTGCATTCTTTTTCAAGTTGATGAACTTCAAACTGTCATGGTATGTCCTCTCTTTTTTATTTTCACTTGTTTACTATTGCTTTTAGGCTCTTATTTTATCATTTTTGAAAGG
The DNA here is from genome assembly GCA_030267885.1 of Mesembryanthemum crystallinum. Taxonomy (NCBI): domain Eukaryota; kingdom Viridiplantae; phylum Streptophyta; class Magnoliopsida; order Caryophyllales; family Aizoaceae; genus Mesembryanthemum; species Mesembryanthemum crystallinum. Next base: position 5,714 of record BSSO01004920.1, on the reverse strand, counting down.
AATTCCTTGGACTGGAAGCATTACATAAAGTGTATATACTGCTTTAAATGCATTTTTTGGACAAAGGCTCTTCTCATGGGTCCTAGAATGATGACCATTTAACTGGCCATTTTGCTAAAGTGTCCCCTTTTTTGGTCTTTTCTAGCTACACTTGTGGACTTTGATTACATTTGACTGGCATTTTACTAGAGCCCCGTTCATATTGATCATTTCATGATTTGAGATCATCAAATTGTCACCCATAATTTTAGGTTGATCAATCATCATATTTGTATAGAACCCTACAAGCATGCCACATTAGCAATTAGCATATTTCTGCACCATTTATATCTTATCATGTGACCACAATTTCTTTTTCTTTGTTGTTAACTTCAAAAAATTAATTGTTTCTCAAAAATATCATGAACAAGCGAGGGTAGAACTTGAAATTTACTTGATATAATTGATGGAAGAATTGAGTAACGTAGGAAAATATAACTTAGATATTGGCAAGAGGAAATACAATGTAAGAAGGTAAGCAAAATTTAAAAGACAAGGCAACAAATATTGTTATTATGATTATTGTTGTTGTTAAGTAACATTCTTTGCGGTATAAATCTAAGATAAAGACTATGACACGGGTGTGTTCATTTCAATTGAATCGATTTGAACTGCTAAATTAAACTAAACTGAACATGCTGACGAAACTAAAAGGGCACTGAGTGAATAGAAATATATGAGAGAAAAATTAAGTTACAGAACTGAACTGAAGGATTTGAAGTGAAGCGAGGCAAATTGGATTGAATTGATATACTGAATTGGTAAGTTAAAATAAGACACACCAACTTCATCAAGTTTGGGAATTCCTGTGCAGACAAATCATTGTGGCCAATTAAGTGTGATTATAGTAAGAAAGTAACAATGACATTCTACCTTATAGAACTATAATCCTAATTAAGAGTAGTACTATAAAGTAGCTGTGGATTTGTTGCAGCATTTTGGTGATCTCAGACTTGTTCAGCGGGAGAGGCGTGCAATTTAATTGACAAATAAAGTAGTGGACAAAAGTCATATTATTGTGGCCGGCATTATCAGCAGTGAGAGCTCAATTTCTCTCAATTGTGTTTTTCTCCTTTTTCCCCCTTTCCATGTTTTTGGGCTTTCACTTTAAAAGTCTAGTTTTGTTGCTAAGTCAGTGCTTATGATGTCTAATCTAGGACTAAGTTTCCAAATGGAAGTGTATGTCAATCTTCATTTGACTTGGCAATTTAGATATTGATAAACTTGTGTTTGGGATTAGCTTTGCATGATTGACTATTGATGTAAGGCTTCTTTTTCCNTTTGTGGGTTGTAGAAATTGCAAGTCTTGACTCTTGACATAATTCACTCCTTTCTGAAATGATATTGAAGCGCACTAAAACAAACTTATTCCGCTCGCTAGAAATTTGCTTCTGTACTGAGCTTGCGCTACATATCCTACACCTTAATTTGTATTATGTTTGTCTGTTAACCATTTGTCTTAGCTTCTTGATGTGTTTCCATTTCTATAGGGGGTGGATAACATTAAATTCAGCTAAAATCACTATATTTGTACTATATTAACCATGACAGTAATATAAATTTAGTTTCTCCTGCAAAACCTTCAGTAAATTGATGTGTGCACAATTTTTCTTTTCAACATCTTGGCAGAGTTTTGCACTGTTCACTTGATTCTCGTAAGAGTCGTAAGGAACTTGCAACATCGTCTACTAAAGACGACTTGGACGTGCTAGAGGACATTAGTTGTGCAAACGACATGGCCAGGAGAGGAGGTGAGTTCACTCTTACAAGCTAATTTCAATCATTGATCATTATTGGATTTCCTAGAGGAGACAAGTTCTTTTCTTCTTTTGAACTGTTCTGGTTTTCTATTTTTTTTTTTTTTTTTTTTAATGTCATTGGATTCGCATTTTGCTGTGTGAAAATATTAAAACACATCTAGGTAAAATAAATGATGTCAACAAGCTTAGTTTGAAATTCGTTTTAATTGGCCTTTGTTTCCTTGTATTAGTGTTCCCATCATCACCAGGGATATCCAATTTCCGAACCCATTTAGTATTAGTGTTCTATTCATCACTAGTGAGGGATCCTTGTGCAAGACACTATCAGTTTCAGCCAAGCTTAATTTATCTTGATGTAAAAAGCAACTAGTTTTGAAATCATTTGTACTCAGGAGATGGATAAGATTGCTGTCATCAGTCTCTAAGATTTCAGCATAAGCTTAAAGGAAATCCCATTTCACAAGTTTATCCCATTATTACCAGCACCAACACTATCTGTGTCTTAATGTACGTCAGGTCCCCCAAATATCATAGTACACCCTATTTCTTCCAGGTCTCCTAGATACTTAGCTCTTGCATCGTGACTACTAGTCGCCAACATCTGCTCATGTGTTGGCTTATAATACTGGTTGTTTGAATTCACAAACTGAATGCGGTCAACAAAACAAGTTCTTTTGAAATCGTCTTCTAAATAAGTCCCTGATCCTAACTGAGGAGATCCCATTGCCAAGGGGCTGTAGGCCTTCCCTCCAAGCTGCACCACCCCTGCGCTTTCTGCCATGCTCGGAAGCAACCCCTTCGGCCAATATCCAATCGGTTTATCACCGTCTGGCAGGTTCGCAAAGATCCACCAATTGTTTTTATTTGGATCCTGTAAGACCATATTATTTTTGGTAATAGGTAAGAGTATTAGCTGCTATTTTCTTCTCAGATATCATTTCTTTGGTACAGATCTTCATGGAAAAATTATCAAAGAAGAAGGGAAAAAAGATTACGTTAAAGATGCTGAATGCAATGTGTCTGACCCTTTCACCAGGGATGGTTACCAGGCTCAGAACATCACCCATAATTATTTCTTTGCTCACTTGTACAAACCCTGGGCAAAGAGCATTGTAGCATCCTGTTTTATCAAAACCATCCGCCTGAAGAATTCAAAAAAAAATAAAAAAAATTAAAAAAAATTTAAAAATCTAATAACTTCGATGACTTCTAAGTTCTAATCTAAAATTGTTCAATCTTTGATTTGATACTATAAAACTTACTGTCCATAAAGTGTAGCTGTGTGTTTGAGTATCCCCATACAATTGTGGATTTACCTGCAAAAAATGTAGTATAAACATTACGTGATAGTGTCTGTGAACCATAAAACTATTGTACGTACGAATCTTTACTTGTTCAACTAATTGACATATCTAATAGACTACGAGATATGTAGAAAAATTTTCCCAAGTTCAGAATACAAGGTTTCCATGTAGGAGTGGAAAATAGTGGAAAACTCGTGAAAATAACTTACAGTCCATCCAGATTCGATGCTGTTATACGGACCGTCAGTATTAGAGCCGAGCCATATCAATGCCTCGCTGATTTGGGGAGGCTTAATGTTTGTCAAATTGTACAGACTAATTTCTCCTCTAGCTCCATGAATATTCCTCCAGGCCGCAGTTGTAACTATTCCATACTGATCAGTAACAATGTCATAAACTAACGTTAAAAGGTGAGGAAGAACATAATAGCAGACATTGATACTATGAAAACAGAGTTCATCTTATAACACAAGTATGCTTTTTGGCATTACTTACATACAGTTCACCTGTCTGAAATTGCTGAAGTTTATTTCTTAGACGAACAAGGTCTAAAGCTGCCTTTGCTCTAATCAAATCTTCCTTTACAACCCTCTTAAAAGGAACTGTTCCTGAAGGACAACTTGAGAATTCGCTGTCAGATTGCCCAGTTAACTCTGATGCATCTTTTCTTTCCGGTTTTAGTCCTTCTGGCAACACACTTGGTCTCATCTGTTAATTAGTTTCATGAAAATAGCAATCATTAATTTATATCACATATAACATATAATCGGATTTGAGAACATGGAAAAATAAGCCAAGGTATAGGGATACGTACCTGAAGAGTATGGTTCTTAAGAAGCGGATGATCAAAAGCAGGTTGCTTGTAGATATCAATACAGTCAATAATTACCCCATTTTTCTGTCATCACCAAAAATACAAATAACTAACTAAATTTTTGTGTTTGTTAGAATCAAGTCTAATAAGAGCTCGAAAATTTTAAACTTGTAGCTAGCTAGAGCATTTTGGCTATCGATTTGATGCATTAAATCCCAAACAGAAATGCACTAACACACTTAACTTTCAAGTTAAAAAAAAGTACTGGACTTAATAGAAGTATATCAATGAAAATAGATTTAATCATAAAAAGCAGATTAAACATGCTACTTATTGGCATGTTTAGAGTCGAAATTCAGTTCAAATTAAACCTTGAAGCTCTTGATGGGTGGTTTGTTCAAGATTTTGAGTTGCATCTCCAGCTCCAAGTCTTCTTCTACAGAGCTTATGTTTTTGCTTTGTGCTTGAGCTTCATGACTTACAGTAAAAAGAAAAATGAGAGCTAGAACAATAATCAATTGTAATTTCATGGTGTTCAGGTTATGATGAATTTGTAGCCAAATTTTTGATGGTTGTATTTGGGAGCTGGTTGGTGATATAATATGGGGTGATGAATATATTTATTTATTTATGGTCATTAATGACTTCTCCCATAAAAAAAGGAAACAAATTCTGATTTCATGCCAAATTTTACTACTAAAAGTAAATCTGTTTTGTGTACCATGCCAAGATGCAATCAATGCTTTATAACTGCACCCAGAGTTAAAATGAAAGAAAGTGCACCTGAGGGTGACAAAAGTCAAAAGTTGGGTTGTAGACTTGTAGTCATAAGGAAACTGATTTGACTGAATCACTATACTTCAATATAGGAAAATTTTCATTTTGGGTATCCGACGTTAGGCCTAATTGCAATTTGGGTACCTGTCTTTTCAATATCCTCATTTTGGGTATCTGAAATTTTAAAAATTGTCTCATTTTGGGTTATTTCACTAACGGCGTTAAAAACTTTGTTAAAATGCTGACGTGTCACTAAGCAAAAAATTCTTAAAAAATTTCTAAAAATTCCCCAAAAAAATTCAAAAGTTATGAAATGTTTATATTTAGTTATGCAGTCTTTTTTACAAACTTTTGGGAATTTTAAAAATATTTTTTGATTGATGAAACATTAGCATGTTAACGGAATTTCTAACGTCGTTAATGAAATAACCCAAAATGAGATAGTTTTTAAAATTTCAGGTATCCAAAATGAGAATATTGAAAAGACAGGTACCCAACTTGCAATTAGGCCTAACGTCAGGTACCCAAAATGAAAATTTTCCTTAAATATATTGTGTTCGATGTACCTATCTTTTTAAATCTAATAGCAATACGCCTTTTAAAAAGTACATAGAGCTCTTTTTCCCCTCCCTCTTACAATTTATGACTTGACCTAGTGATTTGATGAGTTTCTTTCTAAGAAAAGAAAAAAAAAGTAATTACTAAATTAGATTTAGGAAACAATGTCCCCGATTCATTAATCATTCAATCTAAGTTTTTTAAGCGATCCATCAATTATATACATCCATATTCATTTATTTTGAAATATCTAGATGAATTTTTGATGTATATAATTGAAAATGTTAGTGAGATATCCATTGGCTAGCCATTCAAATCATCCAAAGTATATGGATATAGTGCATTTGCATGAAAACACCATAATCGCGTTCCAAATGAAAACATGGGAAGTGAAACTTCCTTAGAAGTACAAAGTTGTGGAATTGTTTGGTTGAAAAAAAAAAAAAAAAAAAGGTAAAATGG
>BSSO01004919.1:0-13813 GCA_030267885.1 Mesembryanthemum crystallinum | reverse complement strand
GTAAAATAGTCCAAATACACCCTCCTTAATTCTTGTGTGAATAGTGCAATGTTAAGGAAAGTGAGTGACGGAGGGAGTGCAATGTTAAGGAAAGTGAGTGACGGAGGGAGTACAATTAAGTACTAATGGTATGTTTTTTTTTTTTTTTTGTTTAATGTTTGAATTCTTTGATCTTGTACGTTGTTGGAGGTTGTTTGAAATTTTGTTTGTTGCTAGACTTTGATGGAGTTTGTTGAAACTTTTATTGTTTGCTGAAATTGGCTAGAGATTGCTAGAGATGGTTGGAAGATTGATGGAGTTTCATGGATGTTGACGGATGTTGGAAATTGGTGGAAACGATAGGTTCCAATAAAAACAAAAAGAAAAGAACATACCAACACTTTCACTATTTAACGTGATTTTTTTTTATTTTTTTCAACAACCGAGGGCCAGGGGGACCTTGCTATATAATGCGATGTTGTGTTCTTCATAATCATATCCAAAAATCCAAAACTATATATGAGTCATAGTGTAGTGGAGTTACAGTTGTGGATGCATATATTCATCCATTTATGCATATCCATCCAAATGGAATGAGGAGGAGGAGGAGGTGGTATGGCAAATTGCATTGGCAGAACAAGTTTGAGAAGCTAGCAGAAGTTGTTCCTCAATAATTGTGAGTACTGATCAAATAGGCCATTTGGAGGTGATGCATACGTGTAAGGTGTAAGGTGTAACCCAAATAAGAATTGAAGAGCACTCTGCACAGAAGCCACAAGCCACAAGCCACAAGCCACAAGCCACCGCCCAAACTTTCCACAATTGCCTGTTTTTCGTTTTTCCCATTCACCTCATGCTTCTGCGTGCTTTACTTTGCCTATTGTAATTCAGGTTTTTTTTTNTTTTTTTTTTTTTTTTTTTTTTTTTTTTTTTTTTTTTTTTTACTTTTGCATTTCCTGGTTAAACTTTATTTGTGCGTGTTTCTTTAATTAGCATGGTGCCATGGTGGAAAGGAGCTATTGCCTATTATTATAAGTGCACGTAGTCTTTAGGTAGAAGCAGGAGCTGATGATAAGTGATAATAATGCCAATCACGTGAAGAGGCTGATCTCTTTAGAGTTGGAAGTCTTGGAACCACCTTTTCTTTCCTATTAGTAGTATAATTCCAAGTTTGTGTTGTCCTTGTTCTTTTTGTTGTGTTGCTCAAACAGTACTTACTCACATACAAATACAATACACTTGTACTGCATATACTATGATTATTGTAACAACGGTACCCGGCCTTTAGAACGCATCCAAATTTGTCGTCTCATAAATGCTAAACTTGAGAAATACTCAACTTGGGAGTATATCTCATGTGAGTATTATACTAAAGATATTTTAGGCACTTAGGGTATGTTCATTTCATCTTAACCAATTCCATTTTAGGTCGTTCAAGTCGTTCAATTTAGGCCATACACTTTTTCACTCACAGATTACTATTCATTCAATTCAGTTCAGTTCAGTTTAGATACTTTCACGCGAGTTGAATACACCCTTAAATACTGCACAAAAGGTTTAGAAAAGAAAAATGTACTTATTAAATAGTTTGGGTGAGACCAACAGAAAAGATAGTTACGTAGTATTTGAATGGGCCAGAAATGAGCATGGGTGTTGAGTAGCGCACTCTCAACTCCTCCCCAGGAATGACTGGGGTTCGAGTAGAGTTACCCTCAAAAGTGAGGTGATTTCCTTGCCTATTAAAAAAAAAAAAAAAAAAAGGAGAGAGAATGGGCCAGAAATGAAAAGGTAGAAATTATAATAAGGCGGCGGTGGCACAGAATCAGAATGGTACAAAGGGTACAGGCGGGCCGTACGTATGAAAAGGCAAAGGCAAAGGCAAAGGGCGTTCCGCGTATGGTAATGGGAAACTGTGGGCTGGGCTGGGCTGGGCTGTGAGAGAGACAGAGCCCAAAATGATGATAGCCGCACACGTGTTGAAGGGTGATTGGTAGGACATTGAGAAGGTGCAGGCAAAGGGCCAATATCCCTTTCCCAAATCCCAAATTGAAAAGCAAAGGCAAAGGCAAGAAACGCAACAGAGGAGATTGAGAAGACTCTTTTGTCTCCTTCTTCTTCCTCAATCAATCTTTATTCTTCTTCATATTCATATTCATAATCACATATTCATATTCATATTCATTTGTTCTTCCGTTTCCAGGCCTATATAAACCCCCCCTTGCCCCTTTCCATTTCAACTCCAGTTTATAGAATAGATCAGATCAGATCAGATCAGATCAGATAGAATACAATAAGCCTCTCCACTGGATTAAATTACGAAACAACAATTCTCTTGAATTGATTAAGAATGGGTAATAAGAGAGGCATTAGTAATAGTAATAGTAATAGTAATAGTGGTAGTGGAAGTAGTAGAAGTAGAAGGAGACTGGTATTCACATACGGGACCCTGAAGAGAGGATTCTCAAACCACAGGCTTATGGAGGATCTCATTGACTCCGGCCACGCATCCTTTGTGGGCGCATGTTGCACCTCCGCCAGGTATCCCCTCGTTTGTGGGCCCTACAGGGTTCCGTTCCTTCTGAATATGCCTGGGCGTGGCGATCGTGTTTGTGGGGAGGTTTATGAGGTCTCCGATGTGGCTCTGGCACGAATGGATGAGCTCGAAGGAATCACTCGCGGCCATTATCAGAGGCTTCCAATCAACCTCAACCTCAGCCTCAGCCTCAATGATTCTGATTCTGATTCAAATGTTGAAGTTGAAGTTGAGGGTGAGGCTTACTTTGCCCACCCTAGTTACGCGGAGGATCTGTGGCGGAAGAACGGTGAGATTGGTTACGGAGTATACTCGGAAAAGGAAGCAACAGGTTACGTCAAGCGTAAAGATAGGCCACAACATCTAACCTTCTTGGATCAGATTTCCCTCTTCCTTTCCGACTCCCCTCCCAATTCCTAATTCCTAATTCCTAATTCCTAATTTCCATTTCCATTTCCATTTCCTTCTCTCTCTCTCTCTCTTTTTAATTTCCAGATTAAGTATTAATTACTCCAATAATAACAAGACTATACTCTGCTTGGGATCCCAATTATTCTAAAAATCCCCCTGTTTTTAGATTAAAAATAATAATCCATCTCTATTCCTCGATCATGCATCCGCTCGAGTATCATCATATGGCTACGGCGGCTTCAATTATCTATCTATCTATCTATCTATCTATCTATCTATCATGGTACTCCATTGTGTTATTATTATTATTATTATTATTGTAATTTTATTATTAGCAAGCTATTTTGAATTTTGAATTTCTTCTTCACCCCGTGGTGATTCCGGATGATAATTTTATACTTAATTTGATTAATTTGTAAATTGGTAATGGCACCTCTAATCTAAGGATGATTCATCCCCTCTCTGCTTTCATTGTGGTTGAAATCTTTGATCTTTACTACTACTACTACTACTACAAGTGTGAGTAGTACTTAAGGTAAGGGTAGACTAGAATGAACTACTATGAATTAGAGGGAGGAGGGTGGTACACTGGTTCACTGGTATTAGGGGGATTTATTATGTACTAGTAGTAACTAGTATTACCTACCCCCATATCGGCCATATGGCAATTCCTTCCTCCTCCAAACCCTTGATAATAGAGCAATTAAATTATACTGTAACTTATGTGTATATATTTGGTCATGGATTTGTGTATCATATTCACGAGTTTCGACTCCATTACTTAGAAACCATATTTATGCCATGGAATGGAATGGAAACATCCCCTACTTTTCGTTAGTACCAAATGAATCTATGTTATGTATGTTTCATTATGCCATGGAATGGAATGGAAACATCCCCTACTTTTCGTTAGTACCAAATGAATCTATGTTATGTATGTTTCATTTTCATTCCACTTCACGCACAAACAAACTTGGGATCAGACGAGACCTTCGATCATCCATTCCCTCTCCCTTAATTTCCTTACTCCTGCTATTAGGGAGTTTCTAAATTACTGTAAGTAAAAACTTCTCAATTAACCTCAACTTTTGTCACACACATTTATTCCACAGACATTGTGACCACTCACTCCCTAGTCCCTACCCCAGAAAGATTATGCTACATGCCTATATACTTATATGTATTCAAAGTACATAATTGATGCTGATTTGAACATAGTAATGCTTGTCAAATTCAATTCAATAACGTACCACTACCACTAGCCTCACCATCTTGAATAGCTTTTCAAACAAAACAAGGTCCACTACCACTAGATCATCATTACTTACTATTATTTTGGTCAAATTTGGGCAGTGGAAAGGAATCTATGAAAGATCACCTCCTGAGGCTTAGATGTAGACGCCCACTACCACTAGATCATTAGTACTCCATCGTCCCCCACTTACCTTAATAAAACTCCCAAAATCAAGTCCCCTACTTATCTTAACATAACTATATTTTCCTCATATTTACCCCCCACTATCCCTTACATACAATAAAAAAATTATACTTTCTCTCTCCAATCACTCTCTTCACATTATTTTAATGTTTCTCACACCCACTACTCATTAGTTTAATGTTTATCAACCAAGGGCAAAATAGTCCAAATACACCCTCCTTAAGGAACGGACGGAGTATTAGATATAAAAAGTAGCCCACAAGTGGCTAAAAATAGCCCATAAATTGCAAAAAGTCACTATTATATTGGGTCGTCTAACTATTAGACGGCTGTACACAAGAATTTGCAAATGTCGAGATGCTAATTTTATATTAATTATATTTAAACAATATGAAAATTTGCTCAGATTTCTTCAGAAAATACAATATAACTTGAGATTAAAAATAAAATAAAGTGAATCCAAGTATAATAGAATTAGAATTAAACATCAGCGCCTATGTCATCATATGTGATGCACATAAACAAGGATATGTAACATGTTGCAAAATAAAATGAATGAATGAGCTCATGCCCTTCGGATAGTGACTAGCAATACAAAGAAAAATCAGCTAATCAAGTATTGGGAAATGGCGCTCTATATATTCCAAGAGACTCCAGTCCACCCTCTCTTCCCTTAACATAGTAAGTACAACAACAGATGTGGGACTTGTATACTTCATATTATTATCCATCAAATAGAGGAGCAAATTTCACACTTACTGCCAAGCAAGGGGTCCAATTCAAGCTTCTTTCACTTCCCTGTCCACTACTAGAAGGAACCATTCAAATAGCTGCCTGAAAAACATAATCTTCTCACCAGTCAAGGTCTCCTTCAGACAATTCCTCCAAAAGGAACAACGGCAGTCGGGTGGGAGCCAGCCAGGTCTTCTCGACCAGACCCCCCTAAAAACCGCTATACTGCTTGGTCAAGATGAAATGCGACGGAATAGACCCACCCGTTCAGCCAGCCCCATAAAGCCAGACACAGCGTCATCTTCATCCTGGTGCACCAATGACAGTTCCTGACACCAAAACTGTCTATCAATCCACAAGCATTAGACAAAGACAGGCTTCCACAGAATGTACTAGTGCCTTGAAATATCTAAGAAGATGAGAGTTCCGAAGTAGCATCACATTTGGAGGTCTCAAGCGCCCTTCCCTCCTTAAGTGTTTTACCATGGAAGGAACTCGGAAGATCACAAACAAGAATCTGCCTTCCAACTACCAGGGACAAAGCTATATACGTTACAGAATACATGAGAAAGGGAGCACTTGAACCCAACTGGAGCATATATAAACAATTATAACATCATCATCAAAGAGGGAAATGAGATGTTCCCTCACAAAGCAATCATTGCACCTTGACAATACCACTGAAAGCTCAGGCTCCTCACTCAACAAACTTCCCACAGAAAACATAATAGCTCTGATGCAAAATTCTGACAGTTCTTTCCTAGTATTGTACAACATCAATATCCTCTCTTCTCCCACCCTTCCGTTCCCCTCTCTGAGCCTCAGGGTAGTAAATGCCGTAGGAGACCACACTCCATGTTTTCTTGTTAAGCTTGTAGTTTGCCAACAATTAAACTATGGTAGGACACTTGAACCTTACTCATTGTCGCAACCATTAGCTTCCTTCAGGTGCTGAGTCCTGCAACCAATATAAGGAAATTAAGAGACTAGAGATACTAGTTGCATTGTGCACAAGAAAGATCTTCTGATCACCACTTGAAAATTCCTGAAAACAGAAGCTCCACCTGCTTACTTCTAAAATACTCCTATCTGGCTGCTGGTTAAAAACAATTGCAAGCATACGACGCATCAGTTAATCAAATTAACCCACAATTTGGGGAAAATCATTATACATTTAAGGACCACATTGTTCAAGTACTTGTTCTGGTGCATAACTCATGTATTTTTATCCAGTAAACAGTTCTACCGCAAAAGGATAAAGAACGGAAAACCACCAACTTGACTAGACTATTAGGAGTAGGACTCGCCCTTATCTTATAAAGTAAACGACAGTATAGTTGCTGATTACCCATCAGACCTTAAAGCTACCCAGCCAGCAAGCCAACATATCTAAGCTTTCTCTACCTGCCAAACAGGCCTACGTGTGATTGAACCAGGTGCACAAACACGAATAAAGACACCAACATAAAGACGACATATATAGGGAGAAGCACCATTTATAGGATAAAAGGTATAATACGCATGGACAAGCATATCGGTGCCATTTTATGTCGGCATGTCTGACAGATTGACATGACACCTATCCGAGGCGTCCTTACTTCATACTCGCACCAGTCAGAACTACGATTACGAGCATGGTAGGTCAACGTAAGGTGGACCCCGAAATCAATGTTAAACATAAGAGAAGGTGGTGGGGATGGAGATCTTGATCTTGTGGTAAAGGAAATCTAGGGCTATGTCTCAACCATGCCACTAAAGGATACCAATTAGTGATTGTTATGACTTTATGGATGGACACAGATATGCAAGAAACTATAATTAAATTAAGAGAGTGGTTAAGCTGGAGCTGTGATGGATGGTATGGTGGACCCAGAAATCGATGTTAGGACATATTATAGCTGATCAGCTTAGATGTCAGCCTTTACTAGATTACAAGCCGCCATGGATTACCTCGCAAGTGCTGAAACACAGAATGGTATATCAAGAAAATTACTGACACCTTAGGCCGATTTAATAAAAAAGTGTCAAGCACATCCAATAAATTGACCAACAGCCATCCAAGATAGAAAAGACCAAGGATGCACGGCCACTGCAAGAAAGAGCCATGTGGCATGTCCGACAACAAAAATGAGACCAAACAGAACATGTGTTTGACACATAGCAAGGTTTTTCGGTTTCACCCTCTATAAATCCCTCGCTTCCCCATATCTGAACCTGTGTCCATGCAACCTTGGAAAAAGCGTAGCTTAGATTCATTGAATCGCACTTAAGCACAAGAAGAAGAGAGGGACATTTCTGCTGAGCATGGATCAAACAGAAATAACCACTGAAATTCATCTAAAGCAAACTTCGTGAGCCCATCACTTGGCAACAACATAAGACGAGAGATATTTGACGAGCACCTAACATAAGATGTTGGCCACAAGGGAGTAACTGCCAGTTACTGCAGTCAAAATCTCCTAAATTTAGGATCTGGATGCATTAAGGGTAATGATTTGGAGACAAGGCCTATAAATGAGATTAATAACTGTAAAGTGGTGGATTGAGCTGATGTGGTTTCTTTTATCCTAATCCCATTACAGGTTTATGTTTTAACAAATGATTTTCATCAGTTATTTAATTCTGCATGTCCTGCTTGATACGCCAAATAGTAAATAATATATCACCAAGCCTATTTGGTTATTGATCTAATTCTTAATTCTGGTTCCACTACCAACCCTTGCATGTGGGATTTGACAAGCTAGTGAGTCTTATGATGTGTTATCATGGCAGGACAACAACCTCTCTAACCTATAATCCAGGGACCAACTAAATAGAAAGCTCAATTCTTCAGATGCTTGAGCTTCTAATGCTTGGAAACAATATAAAGACGTTTAAGGAATCAGATGGAATCAGAGAAAGTACTTATGTAGTAATTTCCTTGTGTCTTACCAAAGAGATGTGTGATTTATCCCAAGCCCATTACAGGTGAGTATCATTCCTTTAAATTTACCAAGATATTCCTGCATTCAGGGGAGATATTGACAAACAGTTATAATACATAGGAATTTATAGAGATGAACAAATATAGATCACGTCTACCTTAGAAATTGATCTTATTTCTTTCAGGTTTGAAGAACAGGAGGTGTAAACAAATGGTTACCCGCAAAGTGTACTTGTCAATCTCACAGTTCCCACTTAGATCATATTCAAGCCGTTTCGCCGGATCACTTAATACTGTCAAAGCAATAATAGGGGAATAAATGGAAAAGCAAGACATCAGACAAATATGTGAGCTTCAATTTTCAAACATACTCCAAGTGCGTCAAAAACAATGCAATAAAATTATAAAATACAAAAAGAAAAAAAAAATGGAAGCAAATATCAGTCACTGGCACTGCTCAGCAACAATCGAAACAGATCAAGAAGGTTGCTAAAAATTCTGTTACAAACTCGGCACCAGCTCAGCAATTTGTCAGAAGGAAGTCAGCTACTTAAGTAATTATTCTTGAGCCTCTGTATATATAGCTTGCACAGAATACCATTTCATTACTCCATGTCATCAATCAGACTCTTCTCTTCACTTTCTTTGCTTCATTGCTTCTTTGATCACCATAAACAAATCATATAATGGAATCAGAGCTTAAGCTCACTCGCATCACTAGTTTTCTTCTATTGACAGATTGATTCATTCCATCAATCAGTCATCTTACATTGTCTCACACAAAACCTTTTTTTTTCTTTTTCTTTTCTTTCTATGATTAGAAAAGATTCATTGATTCATCTAGCTGCATCCAGATAAGGATTTAATATCTTCATCTTGAAAGAGGTTAACCTTCGATTCATCCTCCTTCCATCTTTCCCTCACACAGATTTTTATTGAAATTTGTTTACAATTTCCATTGAACTCCAGAATCAACGACTTTCTGGAGAAATTGCTCTGTGGAGCCTTCTTTCTCAAGAGCTCTACCTCCAGCACTCCAATTATCCTAATTTCTCTCTCTCTACCAGCTGCTCCATTGGTCAAATCCATGACAAATATAAGGCCCAAACATGGAACCGGTTTTGATCAAAAACCGTGAATTATAGCCTTTGGATTTCACCTTTAAGCCTTGTTCATGGCGTAGATTTCTTGATAGTTAAGATATAGGATAGCCAGGAAAAAAAACTAGTGTACCAGATACACAGGAATTATAGGGTATCCCAAAGACCCCATATGACTGAATGGTAGACCCTAGTACATAAAATCAACTTTTTCAAATAGGGTTTTTTTTTAATAAAAAATGTAGACTTATACCCTGTCAAATTGGCCAATTTTGGTACCTTCCGAGTGTCCACTTCACTTCTGCACTTCATGACTTGGATATTCTAACCAATAGTAATGGACACCAACCACCCTTCATGATCCCCACTTCACAATAGAGTCCCCTTACGACATAATTTTTCCGCTCGTTCAAATATCACATAGCAGGGAAAACCAATAAGAGTTGGAGATAAAGAGGCCATATGAGGTTTCTCAAGATCACCAAAATGCTCCAATGGTCAAGTCTGTGACAAAAAACAGGCCCAAACCCAAGACCGGTCTTGATCATAAATCATGAGTTATAGCCTTCGCAATTGGCCTATCTGGGGACTTTCTCCGTACCTGTTTTATCTAAGCGTTTCAAAACTTTTAGTGACCTAGGGAGTAGCAATGGACTAACCCTTTGTGGCCCCAAATTCACCTTTATGCCTTATTCAAATATAGTTCCCTCGATAGGTTAGAAATAGGATCGCAAGGAAAACGAACAAGTGTATGCGATAATGGGAATTATCAAGTGTCCCTAAGACACCATATGACCGAAAAGTAGACCCTAGGGTGTGTTTAATGAAAAACGACGACTTATACTCTTTGGATTTTGGTCCATTTTGGTACCTTATCAGAGGCAATTTTACTTTTGCACTTTAGGACTTGAGATATTCTAGGGGATCATAATGAACACCAACCCTACCCTTTACGATCCCAAGTTCACAATAGTGTCTTGACGTGATTTTTCCGCCCGGCTAAATATCAAATAACATCCCAGACTTAGTAGAGTTGGAGATAAAGAGAATACAAGAGTTCCCAGCATCACAAAATGCTCTAGTGGTCGAACCTATGACCAAATATAGGGCCCAAATATGTGACTCGATTTGATGAAAAACCCTAAGTTATAGCCTTTAGAATTCGCCTCTGTGGGACTTTTTCTAGACCTGTTTTATATAAGTGTTTTAAGACTTTCGGTGACCTAGGAGCTGTAATTGAACCCAGCCCCACCATTTATGGGGCCACATTCACCTTTATGCCTTATTCATAGCTTAGCATTCTTGATAGATTAGATAAAAGATTGCGACGAAAACGAACTAGTGTATGATATACACGGGAAGTATGGGGTGTCGCAAAGACACCATATGACGAATGGAAAACCCTAGTATATTTAAACAGCTTTTCAACTTGGGTCCTTTTCAATTTTAATAACAATGGTGACTTGCACATTTTGGAATTGTCCCATTTTAGTACCTTCTTAAAGCCCATTCTACTCTTAAGATACTATAGGGGAACATAATGGACATCAAACCCACCCTTTTTGATCTGCCATTCATAATCGCATCTCTCTCACAACTTGAATATTCAGCTTAGCTAAATATCAAATTGACTAGCGTTAGAGATAAACATAATATATGAGGTTTCCTGAGGTCACCAAATGCTCCAACGCTTGAACCATGACAAAAATTTAGACTCAAACCTAGGACCCGTTTGATCTAAATAAAGTGACTTTTATACCCTTAGGGATTGACCCATCTCAGACGCCTTTTAGACTTGATTTAATTTAACGCTTTAGGACTTTTAGTGACCTAGAGTGTTGCATTTGCCCCCAACCCCACCCTTGCCCAAATGCACATTTATGCCTTATCCATGGCATAGTTTTCTCGATAGATTAGATCAAGGATCGCGAGGTGAACGAATTAGTGTATGATATACACAGGAATCATCCCCACCCTTCATGATCTCCAATTCACAATCATATCTCTCTGGAGACATTTTTTATGTTGAGCTAATTATTAAATAGCAAGGCAAACTGAGTAGAGTTTACAATAAGAGAATATAGGAGATTTCTCGAGGTCACCAAATTCTCTAATGGTCGAACCCATGACAAGATATTAGGCCCAAACCTGACCAGTTTTGATTTTTCCAAAAATAAAAAAATAAAAAAAAATTGAGTTATAGCTTTTGGAATTGGCCTAGGACTTTTTTGGACCAGTTTTATTGCAGTACTTTAGGACTTTCAATGACCTAGGGAGTCACACAGAACCTCATCCCCGCCTTTTCTGGTCCGAAATTCACTGGCTTGTTTATAGCATAGTATCTCGATAGAATAAATAGTGGAGAGGGAGGAAAACTAACTACTTTATGATAAACACGTGAATTGTAGGTTGTCTTTAAGACACCATATGACCGAATGGTAGACCCTCATATATAAATTAGCTTTCCAACTTGGATTCGTTAATAGAAACGTTGAACTTATACTTTTTGAATTTGCCCATACAATACCTCCTCATAGCCCGCTTTACTTTTGCACTTCAATACTAGATACTTTAAGAGAACATAATGGACATTAACCTCACCCTTGATGTTTCCAATTCACAATCGTGTCTCTCTCACAACATGATTTTTCCTCTCAGCTATATGTCTAGATAAGATGGCAAACCGATTATAGTTGGCGATAAAGAGAATATATGAGGTTTCCTGAGGTCACCAAATGTTTCAATGGTCGAACCCATGACAAAATACAAGGCCCAAAAATGGAACCCGTTTTAATCAAAAACCATGAATAATAGCCTTTGGAATTGGCTTATCTTGGATATTTTTTAGGCCTGTTTTATTTTAGGGTTTCAGACTTTTTGTGACCTAGGAAAACCACCCTTTCCGATCCCTAATTCACAATCGAGTCTCCTCCATGACATAATTTTTCCACTTTCTTAAAACTTGCATAGCAAAGAAAATTGATTAGAGTTGGGGATAAAGAGGACATATTAGGTTTATCCAAATCGCCAAATACTCCAATGGTCGACCCCAGGACAAAATATTAGACCCAAACCCGAGACCCGTTTTGATAAAATAATAAAAAATAAATGTAAGATACCCTTTAGAATTGACCTATCAAGGACTTCCTCTAAACATTTTTACATTAGCATTTAAGGATTTTTAGTGACCTAGAAAGTCATAATGAACAAAAACCACACCCTTATAGCCCCAAATTCACCTTTACTTGTACATGGCATAATTTTCAGAATAGATCAAATACAAGATAGCGAGTGAAATGAATTGGTGTATGAGATACACGTGAATTAAAGGGTGTCCCAAAGACACCATATGACCGGATGGTAAACCCTAGTGCACAAAATCAGCTTTTAAACTTGCGTCTGTTTAATCAAAAACAGTAGCTTAAACCCTTTGGAATTGGCTCATTTAGTACCTTGTGATGCACTTCAAGACTTTAGATACTCTAGGTGGATCATATGGACCCCTATCCGACCCTTTACAATCCCCAATTCACTATCGTGTTTTTCTCACAGCATGATTTCTCCGCTGAGCTAAATATCATGTACCATGAGAAACTTATGAGAGTTGAAGATAAAGAGAACATAAGAGGTTTCCTGAGGTCACAAGAGGCTGCAATGATCGAACCCATGACAAAAGATAAGGCCTAAACATGTGACCAGATTTGATCGAAAACCATGAGTTATAACCTATGGAATTTGCCTATATGGGACTTTTTTGGGATCCCGTTTTAATTTAGAGTTTTAAGACTTTTAGTGACTTAATAAGTTGCAATGGACCAAGGCTACACCCTTTATGGCCCCAAAGTCCCCTTTATGCCTTATTATAGATTGTATATCGAATTGCGAGGAAAATAAACGATTATATAGGATGCAAGGGAATTATAAGGTTTTCCAAAGACACCATATGACCAAATGGTAGATCCTCTTGCATTTTCAATTTGGGTTAGTGTAATCAAAATGGTGACTTATACCCTTTTGAATTGGCCTATTTTGGTACCTTCTGAGTGCCAATTCAATTTTGCACTTCATAACTTAAGATATTCTAAGCGATCATAACGGACACCACAACCCTTCGTGATCCTCTATTCACAATCAAGTCCCCTTCATGACGTAATTTCTCCGTTTGCTTAAATATGACATAGCCGGGAAACCTGACTAGAGTTAGTGAAAGAGGGCATGCCAGCTTTCTCCACAATGCCAAATGCTCCAATGATTGATCCCGTGAAAAAATATTAAGCCCAAACCTGGGACCGTTTTGATCAAAAACCTTGAGCTATAGTCTTTGGAATCGGCCTTATCTGGAGATTTTCTTCGGACGAGTTTTATTTGAGCAATTTAGGACTTTTAGTGACCTAGGGAGTTGCAATAGACACCCCCGGGTGGCCCCAAATTCACCTTTATGTCTTATTCAAGGCATAATTTTCTCGATAGATTAGATATAGGATCGTGAGAAAAATGAGCTAATGTATGGCATACACAAGAATTATAGGGTCTCCCTAAGACACTGTATGACTGATTGTTAGACTCTAGTACAATAAAAATCAGATTTCCAACTTGGGCCTGTTTGATAAAAAACAGTGACTTACTCTTTGGAATTTGCCCATTTTGGTACCTTCTCAGAGCCCACTGATGAGTGCATTATTTGACAGGTTTTTATA